>JANTPZ010008723.1:0-14996 GCA_025593235.1 Vachellia pachyceras
TGCAACAGATTTCAAAATTAAAGTTAGTAAATTATTTATTAATTAAAAAATATTAATTTAAATAATTTAAATATTTGAAACAATAAAAATTTTACCTTCACTTTCTCCCACACACCGTTCTTTAGGCTCTGCTGGATCCACTTCCAGGTTTCAGTGCTGATGTCAAACTGGAGGAAGTTTTCGCCCTGCTCAGTTAGGTAGCGGTTGAAGAGCTGACCGCCCTTCCCCCGCGGCTGCCAGGTGATGTCGTCCCACTCCATGACGACCCTCTGATCACTAGGGAGTTGGTGTACATCCCTTAGTGTGAGCTTCCTCGTAACGATCGCCCCTGTCAAATCTGAAAATTGAATTTATACAATTATTTCTAAAAATAATCATCTATTAATAAAAAATTAACTAAATAAAATGTGACAAATTACATAAATAATTAAAATTACTAAGAAAATTATCTAAATCATATTAATTAATAAAAAATTTAAATACAACATTTTAATTAAATAATGTATTAATTGTTTACTTACCTCGAATGTCGATCTCAAACCCAGTCGATCGACTAGCAGATAGGCGCCGAAAACCTTGCTCCCTCTCTATCTCCTCATCCTCAAACCTCTCAGCCTCTTCGACTGAGATGTTGATATTGCCCAGCTCGAAGTCATCGACGTTAAGCATAACGTCACCCTTCCCCTAACCATCACCGACGTCGGGGAACATAGGCTCCTTCCCGTGCCTCCTGCTCTGATCCTGATCAGCCATCTGAAAAAAATTAATTTAAAAAAATAGTTAAAATAAATTAAACGATTTAAAAAATAAATCAAAAAATATAAAACATATAATTAAAATTAAAAACATAAAAAACTTTAAACTAACCTCTGATGTGACGCTTTGGAAGGTCGAAAGTGAGAAATGAGGGGGGAAGAGGGGTTTTTATAGACGGTGAATTAGCAGCCGTTGTAAACAAACCGCTGCTGATTAGCAGCGGTTTTTTGGAAACCGCTACTATAACCGCTGCAAAACTAGGGCCAATTCTCGGGAAATGTCGATATTTAGCAGTGGTTTGTCTACACCGCTACTAATTGACAGACTCTTCATTTTTGCAGCGGTTATTATTGAAAAAACCGCTACAAATTCCGATGCAAATCAGTAGCGGTTTATTTATAACCGCGGCTAATTTCGACTTTTCACTTCTGCAACGGTTTGCATTTATTAAAACTGCTACTAATGTTTTGACGAACCGTTATAAATAGCACATTTATATTGTCGTCGCCTATTAGTAATGCTTTGAACTAAAATCGCTACCAAACTCATCATTTAGTAGCGGTTTGTTAAACCGCTACTAATTGACCGCTGCTAAATACCATTTTTTTTGTAGTGTGTTTTCTAAGTTCATTGTTGCAAGATACGACCATCTCATCCAACAATTAGGTATTTTACCCGATAAATTATTTGAAGCGAAATTAAGAAACTCTAATGACTTTATCTCCTCTTGTTGATGACACAAGAAGTGAGCAATTGATCCTAAAAACCTGTTGCCGAAAGGTCTATGTACGTCACATCTTGTGATACATAAGGTAATTGGCCATAGAACTTATTTGAGCTTAGATCAACAACATTAACATTAATAGTGATGTTTATCACTATATTCGAAATCTGTCCTTCAATATGGTTGTGGGAGAGATTTAAATATTCAAGATTGGCAATTGTGCCCCAAAACGAAGTTGGAATTGTGGTGTTGGAGATGTCCAAATACTCAGGATGCTTTAAAGATTGAATCCACGAGGGAAAGTGGGGACCTAAATTCCAAGAAGATAAACTCAATATCCTCAAGAGCTGGAAAGAAGGATTCCAATCAGGGTCCAATTTTAAAATGAATTGGTTTTTGGGTGCTAAGAATGTTCGTAATGGGGTAAAATTAACAAGGTGACCTTCTTCGACAACTCCTTGAAAGACATTATCCCCCAAATAAAGTTCATTCAACTGATGGAGCAATCCTAGGATTTCAAAAGGATTTCCATCAAGTTGATTTTCAGAGAGATCAAGATCCATCAAAGATGTTATATTTCAAAATGATATAGGAATTGAATTGTTAATAGTGTTTCCCTCAAGATAAAGATTTTCCAAAGATTTAAGATTTCCTAACGAGCTAGGAAGCGCACCTTGAATGGAGTTGTTCCAAAGGCTAAGTTCAACAAGGTTATTGAAAAGTCCAATCTGGTCAGTGAGATGGCAAGACAATTGAGAACCACTCGCATAAAATATCTCCAATGTTTAGGAAACACATCCTACTAAAAGGATTTCCAACATTCCAAAAATGCTTTGGTTCCACTTGTTGTCTGAAAGATACAGTTCCGTCAAGTTGCAAAGATCTCCCATAGAAATTGGAATTGACCCTTCTAAAGGATTTTCAATCAAATCAAGAGTAACAAGTGAAGCCAAGTTTCCTATGCTAGTACAAACAGTGCCAACCAAGGAGTTACTACGGAGGTTGAGTGACTTTAAATTACCAAAACTGTACATCCAACTAGGGATAGAAGAGTTAAACCCATTTTTAGATAAATCAAGGTGTTGAAGTAGGGTCAAGTTTTGAATGCCTTCTGGGATGGAACCATAAAAATGAATACCACTTAATTGAAATTGAACCAATTCTTTTAGTTGAAATATCCAATTTGGGATCCTTAAATTGGCAAAATAAGAATAAGAAAGATCAACGACAACCAGGGATGAAAAGTTAAGAAGGATGATTCAGAGTAATGGTTAAAATCACATGCAAGTAAGTGCAACTCTCTCAAAAAGGGAAGTGAATATAGAACCTGAAACGAATCAAAGGCATTGGATCGGTTTACATAACTCAGTTCAAGATATTGCAAAGAAGAAAGAGTTGAAACCCACTGAAAGCTTTCTATAGAGATACCATCAAAACGAAGATTGATTAGATTCGAGAGGTTTCCAATTTGATGAGGAATGCTTCCATGAAATTTATTATAACTAAGATCAAGATATTGCAAATTGGAAAGGTTTCCAATTTGATTAGGAATGCTTCCATTAAATCTATTATCATTGAGATCAAGGTATTCCAAATTAGAAAGCTTTCCAATTTGATGAGGAATGCTTCCTTCCAAGATATTTCCTCCAAGGTCAAGATAGATCATATTGGAGAGATTCCAATACTGAATAGGTATGCTTCCACCATAATGAGCATGAGATAAGTTAAGATAGGTCAAGCTTGTCATTAAGCCAAGAAAAATAGGAATTTTCATACCTCCAAAATCATTAGCACTCAAATCCAAGTAATTTAAATGCTTCAGGTTAAGCAAGGAGGGATGTACTTCACCACCATATTCAAACTCAAAAGGAGTTGGAGTTGAGAGGTGAAGCTCAAGAACATGTCTTGTGATGTTATGGCAAACAACTGAATCCCAGTTACAGCAATTTGTATAAGCAGACCAAGAGACAAGCCTGTTTGAAGGATATGAGAGATGACGTTTCATCTGAAGTAAGGCATCTCGCTCACTTGGAATGCACTGAAACTCACTGAATGCTATACAGATGCATAAATGAACATTTAATAAGGTAAGTTGAATTAATCATATTTTGTCAAATGAATTTGTATCATTTTGGGGGAATTTTGGTCCTATTATTGGTCTTTTATTGGGTTCAAATGCATTAAATATGATTAATGACAATTATGTGAAATTAAATTTAATCAAGGTTAAATGGCCATATTTTTAATCATTTTGTTAAATGATTGATTTTAGGGCATTTGATGCTACTCAAGATCAATTTTTATTGTAGGTATCTTTGAAAAAAATTGGGTATTCTATTCTCTTACATCAAGCCGAATCACTAGGCCCATTATTTTATTTTTCCAGATTCATTCATCATTACAGCCACCACCCAAAAAGCCATTATTCCATTCCTCATTCAATTTCCTTTTGGTTGTGGGCCTTAACTTCTAATTCCATTCTATTGTTAGGCTTATGATAATTAATCCACAAGCCACCAGTTTAATCCATCAATTCCATGTATGGGCCACAACTCATATTTTATCAATTCCATTATCCATTAATCCACAAGCCACCAGTGCACATTTGGGAGGAGAGGAAAAACGCTGCCACCTCATGATCCATTAATTCTCCATTCAACCGCCACTTTGGAGGCTAATACCCAATGTCAAAGTCCCACATCAAAGAGGCTCGGGAGGGTGCTGGGCTATATAAGCGGATGCGCTGCACACCCCCACGAGCTAGCTTTTGGGGGAGGAGTAATGGCCCCGTGACAAGTTGTATCAGAGCCAGCCCTGAGCCTTCGGTCTCTGGTGGACCCTCCGAACGCCGGCAAGGTTGCCGTTAGGCCCCGCGGTGAGGTCGCTCGCGGATTGGCTGAGAGAGAATATCAAAGTCCCACATTGGAGAGGCTCGGGAGGGTGCTGGACTATATAAGCGGGTGCGCTGCACACTCCCACGAGTTAGCTTTTGGGGGGAGAGTAATGGCCCCGTGACACCAAGCACGCGGCACACACAGAGGAGAAAAAAAATAGAAGGCGCCGCCCTGATTTTATAAAAAAAAATTCCAGACAACTTTCTCTATCATTCCATTCATTCATAAGCTCCTTCACCCACACACACACCGCCCAGCCGCCAAACCTTGGATGCTCCCATTCATCTCCTTTAAGGAATGCTCACACTCGCACCCAGGGAGATGCACTACCACAACCTCCATTTCTTGCACCCACAAGTGGCCAAAACTGACGACGCCAGAAGAAGCAAAACTTCCAGCCGCCAAGTTTCGTATTCCTCCATCCATTCATTATCAACACCACTTCATCCAACAATTCCCATTTGGTCGACGCCACCTGGAGTTGCCATCTTCACTCCATACCATGGGCATGCAAATTCCAGATTTCAGGGAAATTAATTCTTCAACAATGAGTGGCTAATTGCATTATCCAACGGTGATGATAAAGCTAATCGGAGTCCTTGAGTAAATAGGGGAGTTCTCTAAATTTTAATTTCACTTTCTAATTTTTTGTATGTGCAAATTGTAAGTCTAGGTTGTTAGAGGTTATGATTTGTATGTATGAAAGATGATTATTATCGGTTGATGTAATTTGGATTGTGATACTTGTATTAGATTGGTACTTTGTATTGTGATTGGACTATAGCTCTATTGTTATTCAATTGCTTTTCTTTATTATCTTGAAATCAATTAATTTGCTAGGTTTCTAGGAATTAGTTGGAGGTAAAGAGGATCTTTTATAAATCTAACACAAGTTAAGTACTAAAGATATTCCTAATTGATTAATTGAGTCTAAGTTTAGATTATTTTAAAAGGTTAGGAATATTAATTAGTAAGGATCCTTGGTAGTCCTTGTGCTTAGTTAAAAAGAGAACTCAATATTGAAATTGGGCAAGGAAGGTTAATGGATTCAATCACCTAGGACATTCATTTTATAGAATTTAAGTACAATTTTTAGTTTAATTAGACAGTAAAAACTCACTTAATACTTTTTGGTTAATTTGTTAATTGCGCTTGATTATTAGTAATTCGATATCGGTTCCACGTAGAGATCAACCTAGGTTAGTACTATTATATCGCATTCTAACTTAGTTTTATTTAAAAGCCCCACGACAAGACTTATCATAAGTACAAAACAAAAACAAACACAACAATATGGGAGGAAGCACCTATGACAACGTTAGACAAAGAGGTTTTTGCTAACAAATGTTGGGCTTTGATGGACATATAAATCATGAAGAAAGAGCAATTAATTTATAATGTCTTTCTATGGCTCTCATTTGACCAAAGTCACCTTCTTCCTCATAAAATTGTAAATATATTTGGTTTTTGAGCTCTAGAAAATATGGTTTAAGGATATAAAAGTTTTTCAAATTAAATGACTTACCGTATTTTTTTGTTGTGTATTACTTTACCTATCGAATACAATATGCATGTGATCCATTTGATCCTCTCTTTATCCCTTCCCCCCTCTCATTTTCTTCTCATAGTATCATCTACGCTTTAGGTTAAACATTGTGTGGTTAAAATTAATAAACCATGAAATTATATTATAATATTACATAAAAATAAAACATGTTGAAATTTAATTTGAAAAGTTCACAACTATAAACTGCTTAAAAATAGAAAAATTATTGACGTTACAGAATACTGAATCTAAGCCATTGATTTTTAAATTAAATTTGAGGATGAGATTAGGAGAAGAAAATGAAGAAAACAAAAATAAGGAAAAAAATCCAAATCCATCTTACAATATTGAATAAGAGCAATGCACAAAAATACAAAAGAAATTTTATTTATATAATCTTTTATTATCGAAAAGGAAATTTGTTTTCATCCATTAAGTCCACATCATTATTTTTTTCTTGTAAATCTTTTATGTAACTATAATAAATATATTTAAGGAATTTATTCATAGAGCAAGATTTAACACTATTCACAGCAAAAATTTTTTTATCATATATGTTAATAATTCAACTTTTAAAAGTTGTGTTATCCAGAACTACATTTGCTATCTATCACTTTTTTTAAATAAATTATTAAGAGCATTTCAAGTCACTTTGAAATTGCGAATAATGGTTTTAAAGTGTAAATGTTTTTGTCTTTTTCGATAAGTTCCCTTCTCATTATTCAAACTTGTATAATCCTTTTTACAAAATTATTATCTTAACCAAGAACTTGTTCACATGTGATCGATCACTTTGGCTCCAACTTACAAAATTTCCCTGTTTGAATAGCAAATGGAAGAGACTATTCATTATTTGGATAAACGTTGTTAAGTAAATGGATATGGTTAGAGTATTTTACTCTAAAATAAATTGAAAGGAAATTTGTGTAATTAAGACAAAATAAATGGATAGTTAGAGTATTCTACTTTAAAATTTTCAACTCTAAATATATATTAAATAAAATTTATAATAACTGTACTATTCACAAACTTGAACACCGTGATTCATCGGTTAGTCTCTTTTGTTTAACACACTAGGAAATCTTTTGTGTGTGTGTGTGTGTGTGTATTTGGACGATAGAATGTTAGACATAGAGTGAGTCACTCTATAATTGATATGGTTGGGTTCTCTATTATTTTCTAACTTGCAGCATTATTTAGGTTTGGGTATTGCCTATTCAATAATATACATGCTTATTTGCATGTATGAAAATTGACTATAGACTAATAGCAACCTTTTTTGTCCTAACTTTCAAATCTTCTACACAAGAACAATTCATGAAAGAGACTATTCATTATAAATTGTTTACTTATATGATGTGAAAAATTATTTAGCTTTGTAATGTCTTTTAATTAATTTCATGATTGAGTTTTTGTTGGAAGATAAGCTTACATTTACTATTTAATTATACCTTAAAAATATGAATACTTCTTTTGATCCGAGAATACTTATGCACAAGAGACAAGAGTCTCCTTATGAAGGGCACTATAATTTTTTCAAGTTGTGCAATGTAAAACTTTCAAAAGTTAAAATTACTCAAAAAACTTGAATGGATTTTGTTGTGATTGGATTCATTATATATGCTCCCAACTATTTTCTTCTTGAAAGTTGTCACTTAGATTGTGGATTAGAGTTATCATCTTAACTCATAAGACTTTGTTAGACGAGAATCTCAAGTCGTATGATGCAAGTGTGTGCGTCTATTGCTCTGTTTGGTTAGCCCGTTTGGGCAACCAAAAATCATTCCTACGCTTACCGAGACAAAACTCCTCTCACATATTTACCTCAGAATCTGTGTCCCTTCTCCTAACGGGCTATCCAAACAGAACCTATATATACCATGTATGTACTTGCATATCATTAGACAAATCAGATCAAAACGGAAAAATATGATTATCATAAGAGCCTATGCACTCGTATCCATCTATGGTATATTAAATAAACGAACCAGTCCATTGGCCCGTCGGATCAAAAGATATACTTTCATAACTATTTTCTTGCAGGAAGTTTTTGCTTATTTAAAAAGTTAGATTAGTCTCTCACCGTTCGGATGGATGATACTCTAGTTTTCACCAAAAACAAATTAGAATCTATAAATTATAAAATATGAAAAAATGACCCAACATCTCTAATATACTTTCTACTTACCTTGTTTTTTGTGTTCGGCACTACGGTGCCTATTGAATACGGTATGCATAGTGATCCATATGATCTTCTCTTCATATTTTTCCCTTTTACACCTCATCTCATCTTTACATTTAGATTAAAAAAAGTTTACGTTTATGAATCCATTCCTTGCTGCTCCAACTACCACACAGTGGACATGTTTGTCATCAAATAAATTTGATTAAACAAAAAGTAAAGTTAGCAATTAATACATAATTTTTGAAGAAGAACAAAAAGATGGCTAAAAGATTCAGATTAAAAAAATTAAATTGGATTGAAAATCAATTCTCGCACATTTAATTCCCTTAACATCCACATCTAATGTTAAATGTTTTAAAATTATTATTTATACAGTCATATATTCAAACCCAATCATCTAGGAGTAAGCCTCGACGAATAATGCAAGAATCACAACTATATATATATATATTTATATATATGATCATCCAATTCCATGTATGTACTTTAATATTATATTATTGTATAGGACACAATAACTATATCCGAGCAGAAAACAATCCCAATTAGGGAAAAATTTCTAAGTAAAACCATCTGAACAAATGAAGAGGGCAAACAAAATTGATCATACCAATGATTCATAGAAATTCACCACAAAACAAGAACCACCAACCAAAGATCCTCATCCACAATAGGGTAATCGGCCTCCCATTTCTGAGTAGTAATGACACCGTTACCTAAATAGAATTGACAATAAATCACTAGTTAAAAATGAAGTTATACCTGTAAATTTTTTCTGCGAAAAATTTTCACATATAATTTCTTGCGAATTTAAATCCGCAAATAATATTTCCTGCGGAATTAAAATCCGCAGGAAAAGTAAAATCCGCCGGTAAAAATTTACCTGTGGAATTTGTTTTCTGCAGGAATTTTAAATCCCAAAACAAATCTGATTCGAATAAATGTAGTTCCTCATTCTCCCACCTGCTCTCCTAAATCCTCAGCTCCTTCTCCTCCTCCTCTTCCACCTTGCCCTCCGTCTTCGACTGTAGCCTTTTCACGACTCCTTTCTTCTCTATCCTTCTCGGCCTCTCGCAGTTTAATTGTAGCCATTTCACGGTTACTGCTCTGTGATTGAGAAGTTTCGGTGGTCATCACCTTCTTCGCAATCCCAATACTATTCTGGTCCTTCACCGCTGCAATAGCCTTCCTGATCGTGCTCGGCGCCATCTCTCGAAGACGATTCCCAGGCCAAATACTCTTCCTCTTCCTACGACTCAGATCTAACAGTCCCCCTCCCTTTCAGTCACCGCCTCGCCAAGCTCAAAAGCTATAAGTGAAAATTTCCGGTCAGATTGTTGAAAAAACCATCATCGTAAAGTTCTTTTTTTCAATTTGCGAGATCTCATCTTAGTCAAATTTCAGGTCAGATTGTTGAAAAAACAATTTTCTAAAATTAGAAACAACTGGCCTTTACTTTTGCAATGGGGATTGTGCTTGAAGAGCATTCTTAGGTGACGTGCATTGGAAATTTTTCAGGTCCTGGGTTTTGTTTGCTGCGAAGTATTTATGATGGGTTGGTTTGTGTCATTTAACTTGAATAGGAGCAATAGATTTTTGTGATAACCATATGATATTGATGAATGCTTCATATTTTTTCTTTTCTTTTTTGGGCACTGACTGTTGGCTAATTTAACTGTCCAGGGTTAAGAGGGAGGAAGTTAGAATCTCTCTGCAAGGGAGAACTTGCAGATGGCGAAAGCTGAGGCAGCAATAAGGAAGCTAGAGGTTTCTTCTTAATACTGTTCTCTTTAATTCCTAATTATGCTGAATTTTCTTTGTTTTTTCCGCAGCACTACTTCGGTTCTTGGTAGGTTCTTTTCCAAAAAGAATTTTAGGAGATTAAACTTGACGGAGCAACAAGCTCAGTATTATTTTTATTTGTCTTGAATTTTCAATTTATCTTGTATTCTATTTGCTTCTTCTGAAAGTGGTATATTAGATTTGATAATGGAGCCTAACTTAGTCAAAAAATAATAAACAATAAAATAATTAAATAAATCATCATGAAATATATACGTCAAGCATCAATCAACAAAAGTATTCTATTTGCTTCTCCAATTGTTTGTTCAACATCACTGTTTCCCCTGCTTTTTTCTCTTTCTATTGTATTCTCTTAAGAAGAGGAATAAACATTCTTTATTGTCTTTAACCTGTTATGGCTAGAAAATATCATTTATTAGGTGCAGAGCTGGAAGAGTCACCTCTCTTTGTTCCCTGCGTCTTTAACTTATTATAATTCCATGTGTGTGTGTGTGTGTTCAGCTGTTCTCTTGGTACTGTTTTATGTAAAAAATTAAAATGGTTAAGATGGTGAGTTAGCCAAAATGGTATTGTAATTGATTGCTAATTAAAGCCATCTGAATCTAAATGCAAAAGTCAAATTTAAAAGCATTAGATGGAATATCTCAATATAATAAACTTCTGTTTTTCCTGTCATATAATTTGAAAGTTCTCAAGTGATTGAAGTTAACATATCAAGTGATGATAGGATTAAGCCAAACATAAAGTGAAATTATAAGAATGGATTCCAAGCTCCTGCCACTTAGATTCCTATCAACATTTAATAATTACTCAAAACCTGTTCTTCACTTGCTATGGGTCTTTTTTTTTTTTTTTTTGGTGATGACTTCCTACGGGTCTTTGCACTCCGCTTAATCATGTTTACGTTGTTTGCTTTCTTTTTTATCTTTAAACTGTGTACTGATCTTTTGCTTGCTACAGGTCCTTGGCAATTTAACAGCTGTTCGCTCATACTTTGATTTATTTGCAGAGAAAATTGATCAAGATGACATTGTAAGAGTTGATTGCTAATGAACGACCAGATTCAAGGTCTAGCCCTAGCACATAAGAATCAGTGTTGATGAGCATGAAATTTGTCATAAAGTTTGCAATAAAGTTTGTTTATGCCTCTGATTGTGCAGGGTCTTTTGTTGGAACTTTAGAAGCTTGTATTTGAGTGGCCTTTGGAAGTTATAAAGCACCAGAAATGTTACACATGCACCATCTCCACATCATCCTCGACTTGCAAGTAAATCTCAGTGATGAAGATATTGACACATTTGGGAGTGCGGATGATCCGCATGATGATTAGAATTTATAACATGTTAGAAAACTAATACGTGTTTCTTTTATGTGCCAAACAATGTCTCTCTTTAGGGATATATATATATATATATATGATGTAATTAAGACTTGTTTGAGATATTTTAAATATATTATTCTCTAAAATTTGTAAATGATATATTTTGTGTGTTTTTTATGCTTGTAAGATATTATATAATGTTACATAATTCATAGATTTTTCTTTAAAATTTTTTTAAGATTTCCTGTGGATTTTCTTGCGAATTTTACCTGCGGAATTTCCTACGAATTTCACCTATAGATTTTCCTGTAGATTTTATCTGCGAAATTTCTTGTGAATTTTACCTGGGGAATTTCCTGGTGATTTTACCTGCGGATTTTAAATCCGCAGGTAATTAAATTTCTACGAAGCTTATACTTGCGGATTAAAATCCGCAGGAAAATTATTTGGGAGATTTACTGTGAGTTCCCATATAGTGAAGATATTTAGCAAATGGTCCTAAATTTTAAAATATTTAAAAAATGGTCCCATTGACAACACGAGGTGTTGTCAATGCAGCGCATGGTGTTGTCACTTGACAACCCCTGACAACACCATGGGCTGTATTGACAACACCTCTGTTGTCAATGGGACCATTTTTTAAATATTTTAAAATTTGAGACCATTTGATAAATAAGTCCCTTATTTGAGATTTAACAGTAAATCTCCCAAATTATTTTCTGTGGATTTTTAGCCAAAATCCGCAGGAAAAAGACATTTTTTTTGTAGTGGGTTTCACACTTGATGTGTGTGTATGTGATAAACTCCTATTTTATAGGGATTAATTATACACAATATCAACCTCCTTTTTTTTTTTTGCCAAGATATCAACCTCCTTATATCTTATTTGAGCATAAATATACCAATTAGAGGCTAATTGTGCTAATGAAGGATTAAAGAAATTAGTAGATATTTTGTCACTCTTTGAATCACCCCTTTAATTTTCTAAGACATTTTAAATGCACAAGTTCTTTGCTTAATATGTCCTAACAGGAATCAATGAACGTTGCGTTTTGGGGATGCTGCAAGCAACAGAAAGACAGAACAATAACTGAAAGAAAATGGAACAGTGACACCAAACAAGAAAAGATAAAAGATGCAACTAATTCTGGTTAGGAATGAACCAAGAAAACAGTGACACAAAAGGGAAGGAAGCAACTGAAATAGAAATCAGTTAGGGACCAACTAAATGAGTGCGCTGGAAGCACGGAAAAAACAGATTTTTTCTGACTTGGACAGTACACACACATGGGCCTCTGCATTATTCTGACTGACGCATTAATTTTCCTAATCCATCACTTCATTAATTTGGTCCAGGTCGTGACTCTCCCTTCAGACACTAAGTGCTTTTATTCTGCCATTCTTCTCCAGATTCATCTCTGCATCTCACTCCGTCTCTACCTCCATTTCATTTCTGTTATTTTTCCGCTATGATCTTACTCCCTCCGCTGTACATTCCACCACATCCATATCATTCCATTTCCAGATTTTTCTTCACTCCTCCACCACTGTCCGTTTCGGATTTCACCCTCGCTTCATCTTAAGTTCTCGACTTGGAATACGTTGGAGTCTGCTATGATAATGTTTGGAATCCAGTTTGCCGTTGCTGTTGCTGTCCTCATCACGATGTCTGGCTGAACCTTTAGTTTCCTAGGAGCTGTGGCCGAGCCTGAGCCTCTCCTGATAGAGAGTTTCCTGATCTTCCATTCTCCTTACTAGCCTGCGTGATCTGTAATAATTGTTACATGTTTACGATTGTAAACTTGAATTTTATTTTATTTCAGTAATGGTTAGAGCTTTGTGACTGGATTTATCAATATCAGCTTCAGAGATTATCTTCTTTAATGAGATTAGCTTCACTTTAATCTTGACATGATATTGTTCCTGTTGTGATTGATTCATTGAGCAATGTTGATTGACATTGTTTTTGGAAGTGGCTGGCTGAGTCTTGTTTCCATTAATCCTGTTCATGTTTGTTCTGGATGTTGGAACGTGAGATGGTTAGTGTGAATGCATATCTATGCTAAGTAATGAGGGCAAATCCATAACTCTTGGGAAGCAATTTATATAGTAATTCACTTTCTGATTCCTTTCTTATTGTATTTCAGCTTTAACTAAAAAAGAAATAAAAAGAAACAATAGTTTAGATGATGATTTTGATCTAGTTAGAATGACTGAACCGAATTCATCTTAATTTTTGTGAAATAAATTGCTAATTAATTATTAAGAGACACTTAAGCTCCTTTGAGATCGATCTTACTAATTGTATAATTTTCAGTATTAAATTTAGTCTCCAAACGACTAGAGATCAGTATGCTCACTATGCAATTATCAAGGGAAGTTTGATTCTAGGCCTTCAGTTTCTTTCTAACACAAAGGCAAAACCCATTACCTCCACAAGCCATTCAATAGAGCACAGCAACCTCTAGTTTCTTTTTTTTTTTTTTGGTGACAAGCAACCTCTAGTTTCTTCTGTTTAACTCTGTTATTTTCCTACCTCTGCTTTTTTATCATAAAAAAAAAAAAACATCTGGAATGCAATAACTGTGACACCTCCTATTTTCCTCCTATATTTACTTATTATAGATCACTTAGGAATCACTCTTGGGCCTTGGATAACTCAATTTAGAATTTTTAATGAACTTGAAAATTTTTCTTTTTTTTTAAAAAACATTGTTACTGTTCACTAACCCATTTTCTAGATTTCTGGCCCAATTTTGATCATAATTAATTCTAGAAAATTTAAAACTGAGTGATTCCAATTTATAAATTTTTCTTATTAAGTGAACTATAGGGAAAAAATACTCGTTGGTTCCAATTCTTGCCCATTTGATATAGTTTATTTAAAAACCATGGCTATGTCCAAGTGGTCGTTGTCAGATTTTCCCTTAATTTTGAAAAATCATATCTCCTAATGTACACATCCAAAATTTACAAAATTTATATCATTTTAAAGCTCAGGATGTGTAGTTTCACTGTAAATTTTCAATCCATTTGAGGCTCGTTTTCTATTTTAAATTGTCACTGGAAACAGATTCATTTTTTCAGGGCCTTTGGAACCCTTCAACTTTGAAAGTCGGTTATTCTTTTGTTACCAAAACCTTTTTTTGGTTCATGATCTTAACTCTATCATGCATGATTAGTTTCTTATCCTTATTTAGCCCTCTTAACTCATGATCATGCATGCATCATTCCACATTCATATGTTCTTCATGTTGTAGCTAGGTTATAACCCTAACAACTTCAAAGAAAAATAGCATCTTGCATATTTACACAAAATAAGCAAGCATATGCATCATCATCTTCAAGGATCAAAAACCTTTTCCTTACCTTTGCTTGTGCTTGCACCTACATGGTTAGTTGGATAATGAGATTTTGAAATCCCAATAGCAAAACTAGCTAAACAAAAGCATTGTGAATGTGCATCTAACAACTTTAGAACAAGTATATGAGCATATAACATGTGATATGTGCAAACTTCATTTTATATGCATATGGCTATAGCAATCAAGATCACATTACATACTCATATCATACTTCATTTATCATAAAAATCATGTACTTTTCACAACCAAAGTTCACAAAACATAAGTTTAGTTTAGTAGTCTTACTACCTTTGCTAAGCTTTTCCCTTTTCTTTGAACTTTAAGTTCTCTTGGTGACTTTTTCCAATGGTGTTCTTGAAGATCTTAAAACCCTAAAAACCATGGTATAAGATCCATGTAAAT
>JANTPZ010008724.1:0-13508 GCA_025593235.1 Vachellia pachyceras
TTTGAGAAAGCGGTAGAGAAGCACTTTTACGCAAGTCGAGATAAATATACGGAGGAAATTGTTTCCAAAGAAGCACATTGTCCACCCATTAAAACTGTATGCCTCAACAACGTTTCTGATTGATATGCGTGCAGAAATAATTGATAGATAAATAGTTGATGACCACCCTTAAAAATATCCAATTTTTTTCACTTATCTGTGTGTATCACTCGATCCTTATTATAATCAATTTTAATTTAACTAATTCTCATATGCAAAGGAATGAAAGTTAAATCATTAAATGTCCTAGTTTCATCAATCTTTTCCCTCAAGTTTACCCTTACTAAAATTCTATTGCATTTCCAACATCTTGTAGCATTTTTTTATGTATGTCCAAAATCTTTAAGTATTTTTAATGTAATTTTGTACGTAACAATTTATAATGATATATGCATCAAAAAATAATTTAAAGTACTGAACGCATTTGGAACAGATATTTTGAGATGTTGGGTGTAAAAAAAATAATCTAAGTTGTTAGATATATTTAAAAATATTTTAAGATGAGGATTGACAAGCAGAATATCAACTTATCCCTGAAAACTTTAATAATAACTAATCCATTATGACTTTTATGCGTAGTTCAATAAAACCAAGTAGTGAATGCTCCGAAAATAAAAATAATTGATAAGAAGCCCAACAATTTCGTTGTATAATTGGGGGCAATTTGGTTATTGCATCATACCTTTCTTTCACAAACTCATTCATTACTCAGGCAGACATGTTATTTTCTTCCAAAAATTAATGGCGTGAAAAGGACTACAGACATTTAATTTCATGGGAAGAAAATATGTTTTGTGGGCCAATCGCGTGCATGTGAAGGAAAGAGTCCTGAAAATGTCTCTTTATATATGGCTGACAATTTCTCTTGTAAATTGACATGAAAGGAGACGGAAGGGAGACAGATAGAAAGACGTAGAAAACTTAAAAGAGATGATTCCACATTGCCACCAACCTCTTCTTATCTCAAGATAATTTCTAAATTATTATGTTCTTCACTGACTTTTCTTAATAGAGTATATTTTAGCGAGGATATTGCTCAGACACTGAAAGCTGATTTATTGATCCATCAGCAGATTTGATCTCCAGAAGATACTGATTTGATTCCTTGTGGGCTTCTCCAAATATAAAATGAAGGTTCTGAAGGAACAGGTAGGGTGATGGAATCAGTGCTCAGCATTGGAACAATGGAAGCCATTGTTGGCCTGTGATCTGCATTTTCTTGAACACACAGTAAGCCTATGTGGATGCATCTCATTATTTCATTCCTTGATCCGGCACCCTCCATTAACGCGGGGTCCACAATATTGGGCAAAGTTCCTTTTGTCCAGTTTTTCCAAACCTGAAACAGTTTGATTAATAATTAGTGCCATATCAATTTTTTTCATTTAAACTTTGAAAACTTTTACTTTAATACTCCTTCCAATCTCTAATATAATAAAGGTTGGATAACTAATTTAAGAATGTTAAATAAATGAATTAATTAGTTATTCATAACAAATGCATGAATACCCTTTTTAGGCCATTATAACTATTTCTTGATAAAAACTTCCTACTACTAACAATTAATAATGATGCATTGGATAAAAATTATAAAGTTAATAGGCAACTTGGATTGAAATCTTATATTTAATTAGGATCAAAGTAAACTCCTTGTATACCTCATAATAAAATTTGGATAGATAGAGGACACACTCACCGCACTAAGTATATGCTCTGTATTTTCTTCATTCTGGAATTGACCATTCTTCTGACCACTTATAATTTCTAAGATCAAAACTCCAAAACTAAAAACATCTGACTTGGTTGAAAATGTTCCATTCATTACGTATTCTGGTGCCATGTATCCACTATATGTCATATATGTTATAGATATTATTAGTATATTTAAATTTATTCCAATGACAACTCCAATAACATAATACTGATGAAATGTATGAATAAACTCACTATGTCCCAACAACAGTACTTGTTTTGGATTGAGTTTGATTTACCACAAATAATCTTGCCATGCCGAAGTCTGATATCTTAGCATTCATTTCTTTATCTAAAAGTACGTTGCTTGCTTTAAGATCACGATGCACAATTCTTTCTTGGGAATCATGATGAAGGTACACAAGTCCTCTCGCAATGCCTTCTATGATTTTGAATCGCTTTTGCCAATTCAATTTCACTCTTTGGATGGAATCTACATGTATAAATGCACATATTAGTATAGCTAACTTATTCATTTAGTTTCAATTCGATTTGGCTAAAAGAAGTCAAAGAAACTTGGAAGTAGCTTAATTTGAACATTAGAAGAAGAAAGTTTATACAGGTAGATGAATTAAATGATCAAACATTAATATTAACTTACCAAAGATGAAGCAATCAAGGCTTTTGTTAGGTACAAACTCGTAAATGAGGAGTTTTTCTTCATTTTTTAGACAAAAACCAAGTAACCGGACTAAATTCCGATGTTGTAGCTTGGCCAGCAACAACACTTCATTCTTAAACTCCATTGCACCTTGCCTAGAATCTCTACTCAACCTTTTTACTGCAATCTCTTGTCCATCATATAACCTACCCTGAAATTTTGTGTGTGTATTTAAAAAATCATATGTATATATAAGTTTTGATATATGCAGGCAATGGAACATCCCATTTGAATTATATTTAATATAATATTGTACAATTTAATTTCTTACCAAGTAAACAGTTCCAAATCCACCTTGTCCAAGCTTATTTGCATCAGAAAAATCATTTGTTGCCTCTCTGATGGTTTCAAAGTCCATTTGCAACGACTCAACGGTCATGATTTCATCTATATCTTCTTCAGCTACATATGCACGCATGGGAGAACAAGTATGTAACGTAAGAGAAGTTACAGCCACGTAAGAAAATATTTTCAAACTAAAGGTTGGAAATAATTTTCCATGGCTCCTCCTTGCTTTATTGTATATACTAAATTTGGAATAGAGTGGTCATGCACATTTGCACAATTTGCTCACTACTTTTATATTGAAGTGAATTGATTGGTTGTACTTGACTTGTTGGTAAATATTTTCAAATATATATTTTAACATATAATACGTTGACTTACTTTTGATAGTCTTCTTTAGGCTCTTGACTTTAATTATCACGATAAATATGACAAATGCGATGAAGGCGACCGTTGGCACAACTATGGCAACAACAATTCTTGTTGTGTTTCTCTTCCCTGCACAAGAACAAAATTTTGTGCTCATAAATATAACATATTTAAAACATATAGTTCTACCTTTGATCATATAATAATATATGCAAATAGAAATAAGAATTAGCATCGTTGAACCTTCTTACTGTCTGAAAGAATTACGATTTTGGTCATGTAATATTAGCCCTTGGCTGTTGGTCCCTGAGTTAACGCCTTTAATGTAAAGAGCTCAGAACCAAAACCTGTTAATTAAGAGTACAAGAACCAAAACCAAACCCGTTTGATCCTATACTTTTACTGTATTTTGGTTTTAGGATTTTAATTTAAAAGTTGAGGTGTCAAACTGAGATCAAATTCTTGTCAAACTATAAAAATAAAAAACCACCATTTGAAATCACAACCACTAAAACTAAAATTCAATCAAACTATAAAAAATGACCATAGTATTAATTAACCCTATGCGTGTGTATATGTATACCTTTGTTGGATATTGGAGGAGCAAATGGAGGAAGAGAAGACGACGGTGGAGGCAGTGATAACGATATGAACGGTTGTGCAGCAGCAATATCAAAGAAGCTGTAAGTCTCATATCTAATGTTGCAACTGGGTCGAACCACTCTGCCACCTTTCATTCCATTGCAACATTTAGGAATTTCAGAGATTGCTCCACTCAAGCAGGTTCTGCAATCTTTTTCCGATAAGTCCGGTGTGCACTGTACCAGACCGTATATAGTCTGATTGCTTGGGCCGGTTGAACTCGCCGCGGCAAACTTGCGAACGGAGTTGCCGGAAGCAGCCCTATCTCTTATAAGATTCATCATCTCCTTCACCATGCTCTGGAACTGGTCTTTCTCCAACGCATCCTGTGTGTTCCACAGATAGAAATATGGCGATGTTTCCATGACGCCGCCGAGTATGGTTCGGTTGGAGTATCGGAGCAAGCAGTTATCGTACCAACCGATCGCCTCCATCACGTTAGGACACACTTGGAGAAGAACAACCCTCGAGTCTGTGAGGCAACTGCGACAATCTTCTACCTTAACATCTCCTCTGCAGAGAGCGATGGCGTTAACTCTGCCGCCGTCGGAGTTATTATCGCCGGAGGAGAAGTTGTAGAAGCCATAGTCGATTTGTGTGTTGGACATATTCATCAAAAGATTCCTGAGATTGGTCTGAAAGGTGCTATTGCTATTATCTGCGGTACCGTTGCCACAGAAGAATTTTAAGAAGTTTGACTGGGCATTAGTGCCATGGTGATGGGATATTAGGGTTAGGCCAAGGAGAAAGAAGAGAAAGGAGAACAACCTCTGAGAATAAACCATAGTAAAAGAACTAATAAGAACTATAACGAAGTGTTGGAGATTTGGATGATCAAGTTTGCAATGTTTGTTCTTTCTATTTATAAGATAACAAATATTACGTTTTCCTTTTTTTTTTTTTGCCAAAAAATACTACGTTTTTCATCATAATATTGGGTGGATGAAAAAAATTACCTAGGGGTTGGGGAGATCAACTGACCAAGTCCAACCTTATTAGAATTCACTTAAACTAATTTTATTTTATGTTATATTTGTGTGCATATACGCCTTGGTTAAAGATAATAAATGTATAAAACCCATCCATTAAATTAAAATAGAGAGTTTCACCTAAAAGAATAAATTAAAATAGAGAGTGCTGCGAGTGTAATTAAATGGGTAGTAAATTAAAATAAAGCGGGTCTTATATTTGACTGTGATTGATTGAAGAGAGAAAGGGGAAGAACTCTAGCCTACGTACGATGCCAAAACCCACAATGTGTACACTTGAGAATGCAGTAAAAAAATACTTTTACGTAAGTTGAGATAAATATATGAATGATTTTATCTAATTTTATGAAAAAACACTGTTAAATGTACGTTTAACTTTTTTAAACACTCCACCAAATAAGTCCAAGAAGAAAAATGGAGTTACCCGTCAAGATGTTTAATAGTTTTGTTCAGCTTTTAATCGGCATGGTCAATGCCCCCTTCCTACACGCTATACAAAAAACTGCACAGGTGAATGCACATCTCTTTCATGTCAAATGCAAGACTTAACTAGTCAATTCATATAAATTAAAAAATTAATTAAATTAGGTAAGTATTATTATATAAAAAAATAGGCTTAACTTTTCCTGATGTATCTCTCTTTTAATCTGGCTACTAAATGCGAGAGAAAAACCATAAGAGAGAGATCAATGGATCTGACTTACTGGTGACTGGGGCTGAATTTGGTAGGACAAACCATGGTTCGATCCCCATAGGACTATTGGGAGGGGGTTGGAACCTAACGAGCCAAAACTATTCCCCGAATCTGGATTAGTCGACCCAAAGGGTTGGGTATCGAGTAGAGTTGATCCCACTTTCACAAAAAAGAAGAAGAAAGAAACCATCATAGAGAGAGAGAGATTGCGAAATTAAATAGAAAAATATTGAATGATGGAGACAAATAAGATTAAAGCTGTATATTTAGGACTAAAAATTAAATCCCCAGCGCTTTACACTTAGGATTAGATGAAACATAAAAAGGGTTAATACAATCTCTGATCTTTCAATTTGGTGTTGGTTTCTCAAATTTAAAACCGATGGTTTTTGTCTTTCAAATATCATTTTATTTAAAATATTAATTCTATAATATAATAAAATTAGGATCATTTTGCTCGAGGGACAAAAACCATTGATTTTAAATTTTGGGGACTAATTCAAAATGAGGATGAATTTGAGAGATCAAATATTATTTTAACCCTATACAAAAACATACTGGCCAGTATCAAAGCCAATTAACTTCTAAAAAGTAACCCTGGATCAATTAGGAAGCCTTTTAGCAATCAAGATCAGCTTGTTAGAATGTAAATTTGAATCCTAGGTTGACTTATAATTCTATTAAGATCAACTTAAGAGAGGGTGGCTAGTAAACTATTATGAAGTGATAATGGCGAATAGTCCAGTGTTACATCATTTACTCCTAAAATCACCACCAACGCGTTTAACTATGGTATCAGTTTATTAAACATATGTTTATGGAGCCTGTGGTGCTTTAACATTAATTTTGGGCTTGTTATATGGTTTCAGAATTGGGAAAAATTAATTAAATCTGGTTTTAACGATGGTTATCCTAATTAACTAAACATTGGAAGCTTTTAGCATCGTTTCAAATCGCATGAATAGCTAAAGTTCAAGAACAGATTCATATTCTGCAATATTTGCTAGTAACAAAATTCAGATATGCATTCGATTACAACACAGCTAAATTCATTTTAAACTTCTTACGTACTATTACAACTTAAGCCAAATTTATATTGCCATTGCAATTCAACTTCATGCATAACAGCCCACATAGTAAGCTAATTATATCTCCTCCTTCTGCTTACTGCAGGTACGTACCAGAATTTGAACTCATCGGAACAAATCTGCCCGCTAAGCTAATTATCTTTATCGCGGCTGAGTTTTAGCTCCTGGTTTTGGTGCCTGAAAATAAAAACATATTAAATACCCTGAGTAACAAATTATATATATAGAAATTAAAGAATAGTAAAAGAATTTATTCATCATAAATAATAATATCACATTATATATACTATACCGTGGTAAAAAAACTCAGATGGCAGCTTACCCTCAAACTTTTGGAGTAGGGACGCCAAAGCTGCATTCATTTGTTGCAATTTACTCTGTTCTTGTTGCAATTTCAGTTTCTGCACTTCATTCTGTAACTCTGCATATATAAAACACACAAAAATAATTATGATATTATAGTGAGATTCAGTATGTAGATTCGGATGAAAAGAAAAAAATATATTATAAGTAGACCCAACCTATATTATATAGAGAGATTTATTGTAGGTCTCAAAGAAAAAAGTCATTTATGAAAACACTACTACAAAAGGTACTTTTTACGCCCTATGTTCAACCCAATTAGCGCCTTTTCTCAGGGGGCATGTATATGATGGGAGTAGAAAGTTAGGATCTATGACGCCCTATATCATGAAAGGCGCTATAGGTATAACCTACGACGTCCTATATACTAAATAGGGTGCATATTAATTTTTTTAAAAAAACGTTCTGTTTAATTTTATTTAACCCCTTTACTACATCTGATTCAGTTTACAATTCTATTTTGTACATCAGATTAAGTCCAGACATAATAAACACATATCATAGTTAAAAGCAAAAATCATTGTGGCGGAGAAACACAAAATTCATCAAGAGTTAGACGTATATATCTACCTAAGCTAAGTCCTTGTGGTAACGAAATACAAAAGTCATTGTCTCATTTACTGAGTAAAGATCATTGTTATTTTGTGGCAGAGACACACAATTCATCAATCTAATTAACTCTATAAAAGTTGACATGAAAAGTTAGAACTATATATTCACCTTGAAGAAATAAAGATTATTTACAAGTCAAGGAGACGTCTAGCCAACAAATCTCTGATCAAATCAATGTCAGCAGCCAAGTAAGTATCGTCATTATAAAAAATTTACAAATTTAAAAACAATTATTAGAACAATTCAAATTCATCAAACTGAACGATTAACTCATCAATATTTGATAAATTACGTATTACCTCTTTTAAATCTCTAGTCAATCCACTATGAATGATACTATACATGTAACTGATGACATAATACCCGCACTCAGTATTGCCTGATTGTCGAGGACACTAAAGATAAATAACATATTGTTAAAACGTATAAATGGATAAAACGACTTTCAATGAAAGAACTTAAAGTCAAAGTACTTACTTTTAGATAATACCACTGTGTGGTTTTATTTCTACCTTCACGTTTACCGCCCATAAATCGGTATGTCTTGAGTATATTGCAATTGAATTGACAATAGTTACATATAAAAAACATATTTAAACATTGTCAAAAGCAATAATTTACAAATCGAAAAACTTACGTATTAAAGACGTATTTTTGGTCGCCCCCTGCTTGTCTGCCAGACAACGGATCAAAATAATACACAGTATTCACGAAGGACAGACAACACAAAGACTCTAATGATGACTACAACAGCACATATAAATGAAAATGAAGTTAGCAAAACAAGTTAATTATTACCAATTCAGCTAAATGTGATAAAGGGATGACTATAATTCCATACCTTTCAATTATTGGCGATAGATAACACAACTTTGGATTAATATCTGCTCTTATTATGCTCCCAACGTAATGCACCCTATGTTCTAGAGAATTATAACTCTTTGTTGTATTCGCAAGACATAAAAATCCATACAAACCACCTCTAGAAAAATTGACGCAAATATTGTGGAAAGTCCTATTAAAGAGTTAAATAATAAAGAAAATAGTGAATTATATAAAACCTAAAAAATGGCACCATCAATTGAAGATATGAATATAAAAAACTTGCAAGATTGCAAACTGAAGCTATGATATATTTGGGTCCTCCAGCGATAGGAATTGTTTTACATCATCTTTGTCGATAACGAATTCATACGTTAGACCACGACCCACCATCCCATCAAGCATCTGCATGGCCATAGGTGTAGATTTCTCTTGTAGCTGCCGCAACCGTGACAAGGATAGAAATTTTACAGCTTCTTCTAGATCCTAGTAAAAGGGAACTGCTCAAACTAAAAAAGAGAACCTTGGTAAATTAATCTAAATCTTGGGTGTAGGTTTGAGTAGTCAGTGCTTAAGTATCTCTCTTGCCATAAAAAAAAATTATTGTCAAATTTTCCGTTATCGACGGCTACTTTGCTCATTTCCATTATACACTTTTTAATTTAATTTTCGAAAGAAGCATTAGTTAACATAAATATTTATTTAAAGTCATTTGTAAGCTGGCAAAAATAGATAGATGTAATTATATTTAAAATAGTATCCTTTTATTTTATGTCAAAGTAATGCACATGATTTTGAAGACTCGATCAATTATTTTAAATAGGGGTTTTGTATGTTATTCAATGACTTTGACTCTTTCCTTCTCTTTTTAAGAAATTACTTTAAGAAAAAACTATCAAAGCAGGAAGAAATAATGGAAGGAAATTCATAACTTAGTTTAGTCCATTAAACACATCTTTTGCGTCTAAAAGTCAAATTTTTTTGTCAAAATTTCTCTCCATTTCTATCTCCATTGAAAATGGCTCTACACCAAACATGGGCTTCATCCCAAATAAAGCAGCGTGATATTCAAATTCTCACATATTAAAACAAAGGAACCAAAAGTTATGTGAAGTTTTGGAATGTGCATGCATCTTCTTATTATTATTACAAGGATGAACATTAATTCACAATATTCAGCGCAATCGTACATTTGATCAAGCTGTTTGTTTAACTTCATCAACCTCTTCCAGATCAGTAAGCAACTGACGTACAATTGCCCCATCATACGTCAAAGTAGTAACTGCACATTTCAAATTATTCACTAATGCGAAGACAACATGAAGATAAATGCTATAATTCAGGGGGAATCAAACTATGCGAATCATGAATATAGGGGGAAATAAGCATAAAAAAAGAAACTCCATTAAGCAATTTTTCCTTCAAAATTCAAAAAGCTGCAGAATAGACTAGTTTTAATTTCGAGGATTCAACGATGGAGAAAAAAAGAGTGCGCAATAAGATTTTCTTACTTGTGAAGAAGAAGACAACAGAGAACTCGAGAAGACTTGAAGGAGAGACCTAACGGCGACGGAGAGACCTGGCTGGAGCTGACGGAAAGACTTGACGGAGAAAAGAGTGCGAATCAGTTGAGCAATGACGGCGACGGAGAGACCTTGAAGGCTGGAGCTGACGGCGTTGCGCGAATCGTGTGATGGCGACGGCTGGAGCTGATGATGTGGGGTCGCTGACGGCGCACTGGAGCTGACGGCGTGGGGTTGCTGATGGCGCGCTAGAGCTAACGGCGATGGAGAGATCGAGTGATAGTGCGATGGCAACGGTGTGGGGTCGCAATGGGGTTTGGGGGGCAAGGGGTGTGGGGTCGCTTGGGGTTTGGGGGGACTGGGGGCGTGGGGAATAAAAAAGGAAGGAGGGAGATGATGAAATGAAAATAGTTTATGGGCCTTTAAGCGCCCTATATTGAGGATAGGGTGTTTAAAGGCACTTTTGTGTTCTTGTAATTTCAAAAATGCTATTGCCTTCATTTTTTACTCCATTTTTTAAAAAAAGGACGTTAATTTCAGCAATAAAAACTATAATCTGTAGTAGTGAAAGGTCCCAAAAGTTATCAATGGCAGCTGCTCCACTTGTCAATGGTGCTCATCGACTTGTCATTGATAACTTCTTGGAACATTTTCATAATGACTTCCTTTTTTGGGACCCTATAATAGTATATTAGACCAATCAACTGAACCAATGAAAAGAAGCCAACCGGAGTAGAGGCCCACGCATTGATTGAATCTCGAACATTAGGGGTCAATAAATTAATCAAAAATTAGCTAGCTATCATTTTTGCTTTCTTTCTTTAGCTTTAAACTCAAGGATCAAAGTAAATGAAGCTTTGACTAGACCCAACCAATACAAGGGGGTTAAATAAAAAGACTCAAGGGCTACTTTTCAATTTGAACCAAAAATTATTAATATATTTTTTTTTTCATAAACCACTTGAGAATATTTATTAAATTCGAGTCAATTATTGAAACATAAAGTAACGAGTCACCTTTCAAGTCATAAATAATGCATAGCTTAGCCTAACTCTAATTTTTTTCAAAGAAAGTGGGCGCTTCACCCCAATTGTGGCCAAGCCGGGCCACTGGCGGATATTCATTCAACGTGGTGGAAATTCAAATTTTGAATTATTGTGAGTTTTTGGGAATTTAATGGGAGAACGATTTTACAGATTCCAATATAAATATTTGAGAGGAGTTTATTTCAGTTTACGTACAACGTGATTGAGAATCACTTCCCAAACATGCACATTAACATTGTATTGTGCATGACTATTCAACCAGTCCTTTTCATTGGATTCAACTTTTAGGGCTCACAGCAAACTAAGGCCTAACCAAGGTAGGTATGTTAATTTAAGAAGGCTATGGATGACTAAATGAGTTAAGTGTAACGAAAGTGGTTAGTTCATAATGAACCAAAGTTCAAACCAATGCACATTATTTCGAACTGAATTGCCTTAACGAGCAAAATAAACGAGAAAAAAGGCATTGGATATATATTAACTTAAAACGAAGGAGGAAAAGAACTCACCAGAACATGAAACATATGTTGATTTACTTCCAATATTTTCTGCCCCCCTGGCTTTTAACAGCTGGCACCACAAAGATGAGAACTGCGAGCAATACAATAATTGGCACTCCTACGGCAATAACAGTTCGTGATGTGTTGGACTTTCCTGCGCAAAACAATTTTTTCTGAGGTTAGATTTAATTAATTTCCAAGAAAAACATACATAACTTACAACCAACCAGTCTGTAATTAAATAATGTTATTGTTGGGAAAAAAATTAAATAATGTTATTAGATCAAACTATGAAGTGAAGGAACAGGTAGCTCGTCCTCCATGTAGAAGATACATTTATAATCAGATATATTAGCTTGCTATTTTTAATTGTGAAAACTAACTAACATTAACGGAAATCCATTTACCACGTGCAATTAATAGGAATACTGTGCAAAAAGTTATAAACTGGGAAGATAAAATACATTAAAATCTTATATATTTAGAATCAAAATAAATCTTTTGTTTAACTCCTGTATTTAAGTAGGTAATGAACACACCTTGTTTGGGCACGGGCTGAACAGCTGCCGGAGGTGATGGTGGCAACGGCGGTGATGTGAAAGGTTGTAAAGCAGCAGGATCAAAGAACCTATAAGTCTCATATCTAATGTTGCAACTGGGTCTTGCAACTCTTCCACCTTTCATTCCATCGCAACATTTAGGAATTTCAGAGATTGCTCCGTTCAAGCAGATGTCACAATCCTTGTTCGACAAATCCGGCGTGCACTGTGCCAGGCCGTATGCGGTTTGATGGCTGGGGCAAGAAGAACTTGTTGGCTTCTGATCCGTTCACTATCACAGTTGGTGATCCCATGAGCCTTGTTTTGAAGATCTTCCCGTCTTTCACAATTCGAGGTTGCACGAAGTCCTCGTACAGCTTGTTTCTTTTCTGCGCGTTGAAGAACTTCATTGTCTCTCCGATCCATGAAAGCCCCATTTCCCCTGGTGGCAGCTTCATCATGATCTGTTTCTTTCTGGTGTGGCTTTGCCTGCGCCTAAAGTAACTGAAAGAAGCAAATGCAATTAAGACGAGGAAGAAGAAGCCCCACGTGAGATCATCAGAATATACGAAATCCATAGACATTATCGGTAGTGAAGTTATTGTGAGGATCGTATTTGCTTTTGAATGTATTGAGGAATGAGGAGCCATTGTGGTTGAATGATTTTGAATAAGAAAATACCCAAAAATAAAATAAAATTCAATTTGAATTTTTCGATGATTTAATGTATTTTTCTACGTTTACATTTAACAAAAAATTGGCTACTTCTATACCTTTAAATAGGATCAGCTGCATAAAAAACAAATGGATCGAAGAAGTACCTTATAAATAGGATTGTGGGAATATTATATATATATAGCCATTATAAATCGGATATGGTTAAAAAACTTTTCAAAGTCAACTGGGGGGATGTTTATAACCTGCAGCAAAATCCCAACAAATCCGGTGGTCTCACTCTGCCAGCTCTTAAGACGGTGGATTGTGTTGATTATGCATCAAGGTTATGAAGATTCGGGAAATAAGTATTTTTTGGCCTTAGAAGTGTATATCGAGAAAAAATTATACTCCAGAAATATCAAACGTGAGTTTAAAAATAGTTAATTTTAACTGTCAGTTTAATTAATATTGCACATTCAGCGCAGCCAGCCCAAATCATCTCCTCCCTCTCCCTTCATCATGAAGCAAGTTTATTTACTCCCTAAAAGCACGTTCAACACTGTTTTTCTGTAAAATGAGATAATATCTTTAAGATATTCACATCGATTTGTGTAAAAGCATTTCTACGTCATGTATCCAAATATACCCATCATCAGCGCTGCCTCTTCTTCTCCCTCAACCTGCCTCACCCATTTTTCTTACACTTCAACATGCCTGAACTCATTTTTTCCCATTTTCAACTTGCCTCCCACTAAGATTCAGGATATGCAAAAACTAGCCTCAACCTAAAACAACCACAACAATGCCCCCAGAAAATTATTGGCGACTGAAACAACCACAACAATGCCCCCAGAAAATTATTGGAGACCGGTAACCATAAACGACACAATTTCACGATATTAAAACAAGCCCGAAATCAAACCCGCA
>JANTPZ010008725.1:0-13538 GCA_025593235.1 Vachellia pachyceras
ACCGTCGTTCGTCAGGGTGCCATCTTCGCGTGCCATCGCTCGTCTTCGCTGCACCATCGCCGCCGTAGCTGGGGTGCTGGCGGTCACTGGTCTGTGGAAGAGACGACGAAACTGAAGGGTGTTAATGGAATTCCATGGAGCTAATTACATTTCCATGGGGTGAGGCATGGAAATGCAATTCCACCACTTTGGTGGAATTGGCTTCTAATTCCAAATCCATATCTAGCTACCAAACATGCTCAGTTGATGGAAATCAATTCCATTTCCATATCCAAGCATACAATTCCATCAAACCAAACGGGCCCTAACTTGTCCATTAGCCTATACCTTCTCTGTTGACCGTTGTCCTCTGCCATAATTGAAGCCAGTGAGGGTGGTGGCCTGCAAAGCCATCCTTCCGGTACCATTCCCCACAATGCTCTAGCTGCTAGATGATCTGCAGCTTTGTTCCTTGTTCGTGCCACCAGCGAAGTCTCCCATCTGCTGCACTTCCCATTGTCCAATTGTTGCATGCACTCCTGCAATATATCTGTGTTGTACCACTCACATCCCTCCATTTTCTTCCGCCTTATTCTGTCAAACAAGTCTCCACAAATCAGTCTCCACAACCACCCCTTCATCACCCCATAATTCCACTCCCTTAATTGCTTCCAGTAGCGCATATCATTCTGCTTAGAAAGCTGATTCAGCCATCACTTGCTTACTAATGCCCCCTATATACCTCCCTTCCCAGTCTCTTGCAAGCACCCCAATTGCTGCCTTCTTTGTTTTCATGTTAAAAGCTCCATTCACATTGACTTTATACTTCCCCCACTCAGGTTTCTCCCATTTCAACTTCCTCTCCAACTGCTTTTTATCTCATGCCCTTCTCATCCTTTTTTCTCTTAATTCTCTGGTTTCCCTTACTAGCCTTGTAGCATTATTCACACACCTCATTGCATCAACCTCTCTATGTTCAAAAACAAATTTGCATCTTGCAGTCCAAATCTCCCAGTAGATAGCTGCAAATAATGCCAAGTTATCTTCATCGGGTCCCTCCTAAATGGCACGAAGGATTTAGAGGATATATTTTGAACCAAACAAATGGAGGGGAAGGAGGCAACGTTGCACTTCAAAGACCAAAACTGACCCGGGCAAGTTTCTAACTTTTTTTTGTAAGTAAAAACTGGATATCATTAGAAAAGGTTCAAACATTACAAAAGGATTCAGAGCTCCACAATATCTCCCTCCAACACCCCTTCTTGTATATCAAAAGGGGGTTGGTCATAATAACAAAAGTTCCCAACCAAACTGTGAGATATTTTCGCTAATCTATCTGTTAGAAAGTTGTTCTCCCTCATAGCATGCTGTAAAACAATATCCCAGTTCTGAGAGATTAATTGTCGAGCCTCTTCTGCAATATCCTTGAAGGGATGATTACTAGTGCAGCCCCGAGAAACTAGGTTAATAGCCTCAATACAATCTGTGCTAATTATGACATGGTTATAGCCACAGTTCTAGCATATTTGTAAGCCATGAATAATTGCAATGACTTCTGCAATAGCAGGGGGAACCATTGTAAGCATGCAGCTAAAGCCACCAATCCATCAATCATTCCTTACTCGGATGATCCCACCGCAACCACTTCACTCTAAGTTGAGCACCGAACCATGCACTTCAACCTTAACAACATCTTGTCTTCCATTGAGGTCCACCTGTAGGCTAACGTGTTGACTTACATAAAATTTACATCAAGACAAGAGAGACTGATCCCCACAAGCCTGAAAGAAAGTTTTAAAATAAATAAGGGTATTAAAAAAGTTTCTAACTTTGAAAAAAGTCTCTGTACCAAGTTTACGCAAAATATTCATTTAGTTTCAGCTCACGAGGAAATATAAAATAAATAAGGATAACGATCAACTTAATCCCATTCCTCTTTTATATAAAATGCGGTAACTAACGTGGACATATAAAAAATCAGTTATATTGATCATTTTGTGATAAATATGAGTTAAATTTTACCAAAACAACAATTTTCATTGTGAATACCTTGAACTTGAATTGAAGACTTTTTTTTTCTCCTTAAAACGACAACTTTCATAATTTTTTTAAGGAATAAAAGAAAAGTTGAAAACTCTCCTGTTACGTGAACCAGAGTATACTCTACTCCTTGCTAGCTTGTTGAACATGGAACACGATTTTATGGTTTTTGTTTGGTTAATTTAAGATTACTTTTACATCGCACTGTTAAATCCAATGCATGCATCTTGATTATTGCTTTTACAACACTGAATGATTTTTGTTTGGGGGGATAATGATCTCCGCAGACCCACAAAAATGGCAGCCACCACACGCAACCAAATTCCAATAGAAGATCATTAAACTCAACATCTGAGAGTCCGTGAACTAACTATACAGTCACTACTGTCTTACTCTAAACTTCTCCGATTTTGAAGCTCGGTTAAAAAAAAAAGATAGGATTCATTTCGCAAAGCTGGTGGAAAAACATTTTTTCGTAAATCAAAATAAATATGAAAAAGAGATTATCTCGTTATAAAAAAAATACCGTTGAAAAGGATTTTGGGATCATGCCAAACAGTGCCATAATTGGACTTCTTTTCCTCTCCAAGGCTCTCTATATAACCAAGTATAAGCCAAACTCTTCATCATGTTTTATTCCAAACTTCAATCTAAACAACTTAAAACAGCAAATAGGTGGATAATCTGAACATTAATACATATGCATTCAACATAAATAACAAAAATCAACAACAAAATATACATGAAAAGCAGCGAACGCGGGGAATATAGAAAATTCGAATGGCTAAAAGCTAGTGAGAGCATGAAGGAGACTGAGGTAAAAGTAAGATCAAAAGAAAGCCTACGGTGTAGAGAATCTTGATCTGGTGATGAAATCGAAGGAAGAAATCAGAGACAGCTGAATGGGATCATAAGGTGAAGGAACGCAAACCCTATCTTCTTCTCAGCGAGAACAACGCGGAGAGACAGCCACAATTGAAATCGAACTAGACCTCCTTCTTGGTGAGAACAGTGCGGAGAGACGGCCGAGAGCGAGGGCTTGCTGAAGCTTGCGTTATTTATTTTTATCTATGGCATCATGGGAATATCACAAATTTTATGAGGATAAATTGGTCATAATTTTTATTTCCCTTTAAAATACCTGAAATTTAAAAGGATCCAAATTAAGAAAAGGGATTGGAGTGATAGATTTTAACCCCGTTGAGGTGAGGAATTCATTTCTCTTCCCTTTCATTCCCTTCAATGAAAAACAGCCCTAATGTATATAGTATGAATTGGAAATAAAATTATAAATTTAAAAAATAAAATGAATCCTTATATCATATTTATATCAAATCCAACCCACTAATTCTTGTACTTAAAGAAATAGTATTTATAAATACTAAAAGTGGTAAGTTTGGTATCAGTCTTCATGGTGCTCTAATGATACTGAATATGAAACAATTTATTGAATGTAGATATGGAATATAAAATATAAACATCATATTGCCAAATAGTAAAATATGAACCATCATTCATTGATTACAATTATTAATCAACTAGATGTGGTCCCAATGCATCATAGGGCAGACTAGTTATGTAAATGATTTGTGAAAACTGCACATTTTATCTATAATTTATACTGAAGATGCACTTGCTATCCATTTTATCTATATTTTAAAATGTATTTTAAAAATTAACAATTTTATTTTAAGAACGTAAAAATAAATATTAAAATCAAGGAAGTATTTCTGGTTGCAAGCAAATAATTTGATATCTAATCCATTTCGTATTATTTATTACACGCGCCCTTCATTGTTCTCGCCTCATCGTCCCCTTCAGTCTGGACACTGCGAGCTGCTCGAAACGGGCACCGCAGAATTTCACCTAGGGTTAGGATTTGCCCTAAGTCGGCTTTTGTTCACCAGACTCTTATCGATCACCAAGCGAGATGGGTGTGGATTCGTTATCATCGGAGTCAGGCTCCGATCTCGACGAGCAGATCTCACAACTCATGCAGTGCAAGCCACTGTCGGAGCAACAGGTTTGGTTTCTTTAATCTAGATGGTTAGGATCTGTTCCGTCTCTGAATAAGCATAGGACATTGATATGTGATTAACGTTTTGTCGTTTAATTGATTAATTGCTTCTGCGTTCTGGGTTTGTGCGTATCCGAGTGATCTATCTTCAAACATGCTTTGTCCTTCGGTATTTACTATCTTGAGACATGACGTTATATTAATAACCTTTGTTTTGTTTGTCATATTCCTTTTTTTCGGAGCTACCTCCAATGTCTGTTACTCCTGCTGTTATTTCAGGAAATGCAGGTAAAAATTAATGCTCTTGTTTTCTACCCTGCCTGTAGGTTAGAGTTCTGTGTGAGAAGGCTAAGGAGATTTTAATGGATGAGAGCAACGTCCAGGTGTAGTCCTGTCCTATTGTCTTGTTTTGGTCTTTTGAATGCTGCATTTTTTCATTTCCGAGAACGCTGTTGATTCTGTTGCTAAAGCTGCTTGTTTTGCATTAAAAGCAATCACTTTTTTTTTTTTTGTGAGAAAGAGTTGTTTAACCAATTCTGATATCTCTAATTTTGTTTTTATTTGGTTCCTAAATTCTGGTATCATTTGCTTTTGAGCCTGTCTAGAGTAGGAAAAAGTTGCCTTTCAAATTTCAATCTTTTATTTTTGTTGAATGTTTGCATTCCCTGTTGAATGTTTAAGTTCTATTATCCTAAATACGAAGCATTAATTTTCGTATTTCTCCTGTACCACAGCCTGTGAAAAGCCCTGTGACAATATGTGGCGATATTCACGGGCAGTTCCATGATCTTGCTGAACTATTTCGAATTGGAGGGAAGGTATTATTTCTGCCCATGACTTCATTGTTGCATCTAATTCTTCTGTTTCGGCTGGGGAATGTCTTAACTAACTAATTGAGACCTGCCAAAGAAAAAGCTGTTGAAGCTTGAAGTGCATCAGAGGTATTGTGAACTAAATTGCAAAATCAGGAACTACTCATTAAACAAACTGTAACCTTAATATTATTACGTCACAGTCCCTATGCTTGCTAGGTTATGCAAAATGATTCTTATGGTATGGCTTGTACATATTTTTCAGTGCTTATAGCTTATTTAATGATTATATTTTGAAGAACCTGTTCGTCAAGCTGATCTGAACTATCAGAAAATCCTGTTTCATTTGACAGTGTCCAGATACAAACTACTTGTTTATGGGAGATTATGTGGACCGGGGTTATTATTCAGTTGAAACTGTAACAGTAAGTACTAACAAGATAAATTCATCTGGCTTTTTCCAAGTTTAATTGCGCCCCCCCCCCCCAAAAAAAATTCGTGCATTTTGATAATTCTGTCACTTTATTCATGTTCAGAGTGAAGTAAGATTCGGGCTGAGTTTTTTCTTAAAGAGGCAGTTTATTAAGTGTGAATGATCCTCATTCAAATTGTCTTTTACTAACAGGGTAAATCAAGGAATTGGACTCTCCTCAATGAGTCAATATCTTATCCTGAAAGTTTCTATAACTCGTTTATATGTAAATGAAGGAACAGATGTTCACCAATAAACAAACAGTTTAGATTATATTAAAATCTTCATCCTTATCATTGACATTTCTGTTTGTTCACATTTGGAAGGCCTATAGAGCTTAAATGATGATTGGATTTAGAAATTTGTGTTAATCCTTTAATTCTGTTTTTCAGCATAACTTAATTATGCATCAAATTTTGTAACTGGTAAACTGGGATCTCACAGTTAGGATTTTGGTCATGTATCATTCTTTGGCTGGCTTCACTATGCTATCATTTTTTATTTTGTCGTCCTTGACTCCTCGTCATCACCACCTCCATCATTTTGAATGTAGACTCTGGCTTTCATTCATCAAGAAAACATCAATGCAAGAGAAGAACAAAAAACTAACAGATTGTCTATCACCCTTCACCACCTTCATACAAGGTGGGGAATGATCAGATATGCAAAAATGAATTTTCTATACATAAAACCAATTGACTTATTCCAATATCTGTTCACAAGTTTACAAGCATCCTTGAATGGCATCTTTGTTTTGCTCATGATTGGAACAGTGAATGGGGTGGAAGTGCATGGATATTTATTACCTATGCATGTTATTTCACTTTTGATTGAAATAAGTATATGTTAGAGAATAGATGCTACAATCTAATTAGTTATTCTATCCAGCTCCTTGTGGCACTAAAAGTGCGGTATCCCCAGCGCATAACCATTCTTCGAGGGAACCATGAAAGTCGCCAGGTATGCTTTTGTAATTTTCTTTTATTTTAAATAATATATTCTTCTTTTTTGGGTGAAACAAAATAATATATTCTTATACTGTTCCTTAGGTTTCTATTGGTATTTATTGCTTTAGTTCTTATTGATTTTATTAATGAGTAACATAATCAATATATCTAGTTTTAGAAGCTTTTCAGTTGAATAAATTATAGTTGCCTTTGATTTGCAGATTTATGTAATAGTTATCTAACTGTTGCTTTATCTTTAATTGTTTGTGCAGATAACTCAAGTATATGGATTTTATGATGAATGCCTCAGAAAGTGAGTTTTGGACACCTTTTATTTATGGGTCCTAGAAAAAAGAAGGTTCTGCATGTTTATTAATTGTAATTGTTTCTATAAACTTTTGTTTGTTCACTATGAAGGCCAGTTTTTCCCCTTAAATTGTGGCTTAGTGTGAAAATTTTCTTTTCTGATATGATTTTTTTTTAAAACGTCATTCCCCCTATTGTATTTTGCATGTGTAGAATTTCAATATTTGGTCAGCTATTTTCTTGCCACTCACCTTTACCAAACTCGAAATCTTTGGTTATCATCTGATCATACAGTTGATCATCATGGAAGTTGTGCAGACACTAGCAATAAAATGGTGGATCTGATGCGAGGTTGCATGATATGATGCTGTTATGCTACAGATTACATGGGTGGTCTCTGATGTTTTTTGAAGGAAAAAAATCTGACCTTGGATTCAGATCAGTTGTGTTTAACGAAGGCATTAATATTTAGATTTGAGATTAGGGTTTTTAGGATGGTTACACACTCGCGTGTGTAAACTGAAACCTAATTTAATTAATATGACATGTAGTTGGATATGGACATAGATTCGAGTAGCTATGCAGTGAATGATTAACTCTACTAGGTCCAGTTCCTTTTCTTTCTTTCTTTTATTTTTTTGTTGGGGGGGGGGGGTGGGATATAAAGGGCCAGTGGTCCTGATATACAACACTGGGGACTATGGCTCTAAACTATTTGAAATTCACCGACCCTTCTATGCAGGGTGGGATTTTCTCATGAATAGAAATGTCCTCTTGCCCACCAAGTTGAGTGAGTGCAGTCGCATGAGTTTCTGAATTGAATTATCTTGGCTGTTCAGATTGCTAATTGTTTTGGATTCTCGCGCATAAGCAATGTAATTTCTTTCCCTGATAATATTTTTTATTATCTATTTGCAGGTATGGTAATGCTAACGTTTGGAAGATCTTCACAGACCTTTTTGATTACTTTCCATTGACTGCATTGGTTAGTATATAGTGTATACTTTTTGTTTGTGACTTGTGTCGTAGAAGTTTTTTTTTTTTGGGAAAACATTAAATTCATGTTAACTGAAAAGGGGAGGGGAAGAATTTCATTGAGCCAATTACATGGTCTGCCATCAAGATTATGTGGAAATTTGAAATAATTATTAGTTTTAAAGAAAGCCTCTGGTTTGTGTGTAAAGAAGGCAATAATTTATTTCCAGATATAAACTTTCTGTCTCTTAAAGGAAACCTGTCCATTTCAAACCTGACGCACTTGTAACTTTGCCGAACTTCAAAGCTTGTGATATAATTTACCTATCTTTTTTGTGTTAGATTTTCATATGCTTGGTTCAAATGAAGCTGTCTTTATAGTGATACTTGTTTGAGATGTTTGCTCGCTACAACCTTGTGCTCGCTACAATAGCTGGACGAGAAATTGGCAGTTAGCATTGAGTTGTTGGTGTAAGAGCATTCAACTTCTATTTTAAAACTCTTGCAGGTTGAATCAGAGATATTTTGTTTGCATGGTGGACTGTCTCCTTCCATTGAGACTCTTGATAATGTGAGGAACTTTGATCGTGTTCAGGAGGTTCCTCATGAAGGGCCCATGTGTGATCTATTATGGTCTGACCCAGATGACAGATGTGGTTGGGGAATTTCTCCTCGTGGCGCTGGATATACATTTGGCCAGGTAAGTTGAATTTAATTGCTGAATCCTGCCCTCTGTTGAATTTCTACCAGTTATTTACTTAACTCACGTTGTCTTTCAGGATATATCTGAACAATTCAATCACACAAACAACCTTAAGTTGATCGCTAGAGCTCATCAGCTGGTTATGGATGGATTTAACTGGGCTCATGTAATTTCCTCCCTATGTTTCCTGCCTTAAAATTAAGAGGGTAAAGTCGTGGATATTTACTGTTTTTTCGAAACAGGAACAAAAGGTGGTCACCATATTTAGCGCTCCCAATTACTGTTATCGGTGTGGGAACATGGCTTCCATATTAGAAGTTGATGATTGCAAGGAGCACACCTTCATCCAGGTCTCATATTCACCATAATTTGCTCTTGTTCTAATTGATAAAAGCTATCGTTTGTTAGTCCTCTGCCTTGTATCGTCAATGCATAAATTTGAAATGAACGTTGCAGTTCGAACCTGCTCCCAGGAGGGGAGAACCAGATGTTACCCGTAGAACACCTGATTACTTCCTTTAATATGGCTGCCCAGTGTCATGCGAATATCATGGTTAAGTCTACTGCTTTAGTATCTGGTAGTTGCGCATCCTTGTCTGAAAGATTTCTATGAGCATTTAAAGCCATGGTGGATACAAGACTTCTGATGCTTTTATGGTGGTTGTGTACACCGCATTGATGGATCATAGGAAGGACGGTAACATGCGACTGATTTGTTCCGCCTAAGAACTTGCTGGACATCTTAAGGTTGCATTGGATTGATGGCTTTATCAGAATATGTATCATTCAAGCAATGTGGATATCTGGACTTTTCCCCTCATTTATTCTCATGTTTCACAGCCGTTCTCAGGCTCTTTAAGCAACAATGAATGGGTTTTTTTTAATATCTTATGGATGCTTTGGAATATTCTGCCAATTTTCAGAGAAGGAAAGGATGCGTGATAAATGGTGATTCAATCTTGCTCTTGCCAACTATTTATTATATCATTATTATGAGCTCACACTTTGAAATAGCTGTAATACATTTATAGAAGTCATTTATAGATTCATTGATTCTTTAAGCAGCGTCAGCCACTAGACTGGTACCACTTAGGAAAAATGATATTTTGCTTATTGTTGATGACGCGGGCGGCAAATGTGCGTATCTTAAATCTAAGTTACTCGTTCAATATGGAAAAAATGTAATAATCTATTACTTTACAGAAATTAATTTTACAAGGACATGGTCATTTGGCTCTCAGGGGATAAAATGTGCTAAGCATATCTTTGCTCACAAGCTCAGATATGAAAAAAGCGACGGCACAAGGTCAACCACAGACCATGCAAGACCCACGTACTGAAGAAATCTAATTCCGGTATCAATATCAAATACCTGATACTGGGAAAGCAGCTTTTGCCAATTTGCCTGTCTGAGCTTGTCAGACTTCTTTCCCCGGAAAGATCCTTTCAGTGTTGGGATATAACTTGTTGATTTTATTGGGATACCCAAGGTGTTTGATACTACAGGAAGGGTCCATTTTGCAAGAGCCTTGCTACAAAATTTCACGATCAGGATTGTAGGTATTCCCACAAGCATTCTTCCTACAAATCCAGGTATTGTGATCGCGAGCTCTGGAGAGAACACACGTGGTACAGAGTCATGGTGAAATTGATGGTATGTCTGCTGGACTCCTGCGACCTGCACAGCATAGAGATTTCTACGTTTAAAAGACAAGAATAATTCTGAATGACAACAAGTAACTTTATCTCCCCAACTGAAGCTGGTTTCACAAATAGGTCTTGTCAAATGCCTCTCAAGGACTTTTCAATAATGAATGGAACACTAATTGATAAGTGTTTGAAACTTGTCAAATATTTATGTCCTTTAGTTGGAATTTAATTATGATTCTCTGTAGACTATGTCATTAAGCTCCTTTAATAACTAACTTTAATATGCGATTAAGAGATTCCATCCAAAACAAGAAGGAAATAACACCATGGGAATATAACTTGAAGTAATTTGGATATGGCAAAAAAAAAAAAAAGAAGTAACTTAGACGCTCAAGGGTGCAAAAGTGTGAAAAAGGCTGCCTTGTAAATGTAGGCTACTACGTAACCATATACCAAATACTTCTACCTTCCGCAGTAAATTCTTTCACCTGGCTGGTTATACATAGCACGTGTCTACTTGTGCCTATAAAATTATAGCACCGGTGTAATAAAACAATATTCAGGTAAGTTTGCATCACAAAATCTAATAGAATCAATTATAAAGCAATCACTGATTCATTTCCTTTTATTTTATTTCTGAGTGAGGGATTTGGAAGTCCTATCAACATCAGACAAGCGAGCAGTTATTTGAGGAACCAGTAGTTGAAGAAAGCTCTTCATCCACGATACAGACCTTGTGGATGTCATAATCAGAAGTTACTATGCATCGAACTTGTGATGATGTATGGTGTTAACCGCATTGCTTCTACGTTTCAGAATTTGCTTGACTTTTAACTGCAGCCTCCAACTATGGATTTAAAGAGAGTTCTGTAGTTGATCTCATATATTAATGTGCCAGTGATCTTGGTTCTTGGATAAATATATTTTCAACATGCTCACCTTATACGCCAATTTTAATGTATTTATTTATGCAGTTTGATAAGCCATCACTCTTAAGCATCAACTAGAGCACCCGTATGTAGTTGCTTATAACTAGGTTCTTCACTTAGTGTTTTCTTCTTATATAAGAAGCTGTATTATTCATAAATCCTAAACAATGTGGCTCATTTTGAACCCTGTGTGAATACAAAGAGGCCACTTAAGTTATATCTAAAATTGATAAATCTTATGTATTTATGCGTTAGGTCAAACAAAAGAGACTGCGTACTCTTTGAACAAGGTTTTAAATATGAACTTTGTGATGGTAAAAGTCGTGTTGGCAAAGTTAACTCTATTCGGACATACAAATATAACTTACTAAGGATATTAGATTAATCTTACCAAAGGAGAAGCATGATGAAATAAGATGCTCAGATAATACCAAAGGATGAATAAGTACTCACAATTCCCAATGCAACACCGTTGAATGCAGTGTGAAACTCAAAGCTTGGCGTTGGAAGTTCGGGAGTTGGATAAGCAAAGAGCAAGAGTACGCTCAAGGCAACCCAAAATGATGTGACTGCAACAAAAATGGACGGTTAAATATAAGATAGAATATCAAAATGGCTTCCCAAAAAGAAAAACTATAATCTTCAGATAAAATGAGCTCCTTAAGACTAGATATTTTATTATGATAATTACGAAAAATAATTCGATTTCCACAATTTGATTGACAGCGTGTGTTGGAACAGTTAAAGCTTCATTATGCACATAGTATTATAACTAAGGATACCATTTTGTCCGGAGGTCAAAAAACTGTCCAAGTATTCATCAATGTGAAGCCAAAATGCAAGGGCTCCGAGTCCCATAAAAAGACCACCCATGACATCGACCAAGCTGTGCATGCCAAGATAAATTCTTCCTGCAAAAGAATCCACATATTGGTCACACTTCCGCTGTCCATTAAGCCGACAGAAGGAGGTTGCTCAAGACGTAAAAGTAAGATATACTTACCTAAACCAATGAAAGCGACGAGTAGGCTAGCAAAGACAACTCCAAGTAAACCAGCATAAGCACCTTGAATTTGAGAATGAGTCATGATATAGTGCACAAGGTAGCTGTAAAGCATTGATTCAGGTAGAAACATCCATTAATGATAAGAGAAAGTGCAAGGCGAAATTCTGAAACTGCTAGAGAGAATTATATGCCTTCTTGCCAACCATATTGTATTGACTTTAGGGCCTAAATGAAGGAATATTCAATAATTTGTGCAATGCAACAAGCAACTTTTATTGGGGGGCCTTTTTCCTTCTTTGAAGTTTAAACTTGGACATTACAGACAAAAGATATAAAATATAATGCATAAAATTTGACTTTTTCATAGGAGTTAAGCCTGTATGAAACTTAATTAGGCATATATAGTCTCAACAGCACCTATTGACACATTAACAACTTTGAAATAATACCACATACATTGAAAAAATCGCCATGAAAGCAAAAGAGGGAAAATACCCAGAGAAGCAGACTGTATTAAGAGTGTGAGATGAAGGCAGCCCATATTCTAATGCATTGTCTTCTTCACCTTTTGTGGCTGTTAGTCTCCGAACAGGCGGAGAAGCAGGTCTTGGAGCTGAAACCAAATCCTATTGAACGGCATATTCCACAGGTAGGTAGGTAAGCATCTTGATAATCCAAAACAAGACACAAACGGAACATAGTCTGATTCAGTTGATAGTGCGTACATACAAACCTTTACACAGTTACCAACATAATCAGAGAACGCGATCAACAACGTTAGCTGCCTTGCCAATTTGCTATGTCCACTCTACACAGGCATCAAATACTACCGCATGAATTCTCAAAACTCATCCAGCGGAAAAAAAATCAAATTCACCAGTTAAATTAATGAAAAGCTGACCAGAAGTTTACTGAAGCCACGGAAAAGACACCCTTACCCAGAATAACAGAGGAAGAAAAGCTGTGTAAAAGGCAACAGAAACAATGCAGGACAATCCAGAGAAAAAAGCGTCCAGAATTCGATGCCTGTAACTCTGCAGAATCCCGCCAAGAAACAAGCGCAAAAAATTACCGAAGCAATTCGTCATTCACCGCATTAAAAAAAGATCAAATGTTCCTAGAATAAGAATACAAGTCTATATTTATTTGTTTAGCCATAACTTGTTGCCTACCTGGATCTGAAGGACGATAGCGGTTCCAGACTCGACATGGTCAATTACCCAGGGCTGCAGGAAAGATCTAAGCCTGCGAGTCACATTGAGATATGAAGACGACACAATCCAGAAGAATAACCCACCGAGAGCTGCTCCTTGCCACACTGCCGCCGAAGGCTCCGTCATTCTCTCTCCCTCTTCCCTCTTTAGAAGGTTGACCACGAACGAACAAAGAGCAGTTGGATTAAATTACAACCAGAAAGCTCAAAGAAAATTGGCAGGACTTGGATTCTAGCAAGGATCTCGATGTTAAAAATAGTGAGGTTTAATTTAAACAAATATATCTCACTATTCTATGAGTAATTTATTGCTATAATAGTCTGGATTTTGGTCTGGGTCCTCGTATTCGTTGGATCTTGCTGGCAGAGATTGTGGTGGCAAAAACACTTGGGGAGCTTTAATTGTACGCCTCTTGATCGCTGGTTCCACCATGAAAATGAAAAATAACAAAACTGTTCTTAACAGATGCAAGCCACTTGTATTCTTTA
>JANTPZ010008726.1:0-16614 GCA_025593235.1 Vachellia pachyceras
CGGGTTGACCCCAACCGGGGGTCAACAGCTCAACCGGACCAGTGGCCGGTTCGTCGGTTTCCGGTCCGAACCGGCCGGTCCGATCCGGTTTTCATTACAATGCTTCTACGTACTTTCCTCGTCTTCTTCCTCGTATACTCAACCCCTCTCCATTTTTAAATCTCTTTTTAGTTACTTGAACTAACAAATTAAAGATTCCTTCCCCTCCCATAACAGTTACTATTTTTATTTTTGTAACAATAAGTTCAACATATATTCGAGAGATCATACTGTTCCCGCAAGTTCCGGCCGGGTTCTCAATGATAATGCATCTCAGTGAAAAGACACAAAAGCGATTTGGTGATGAGATTGAAGAGGGAAATCACTAAACTATCTAATTAAACATGTATGTATATATGCAAAGATCTTTGAATCTTTCCTTTCGTTTTATATATGTGTATATGGATAACAACAAACCTGAACTTGGTGAAGCAAAAATAATATTCATATGTAAGAAGATAAAATATGTATGTTCACTTGTGTCTATACGTGGCGTTCCTTGTCAGCCGCATCCCAAAAGCACTTTTGCATATATATATATATACACACACACAAAAATATAAATGGAGATGGTGAGATTTACATTTACTACGAACAAAATATTTTGTGTGTGTTGGCGCTTGTCTCAGCAAGCACAAGCCAATTTGAAAATGAGTTATGTTTCATTCATGTGAATCAATCAGTGGGCTTGATATATATATATATATATATATATATATGAACCGACAGAAAGTGCAATTTTCACTTGGAAGAAAGGAGGGAAAAGGAGAAGTAAATAAAATAAAATAACATATTGCACAAAATAAAATTATTCTTGGTTTTTGCTAATGATACAAAAGAAACATAATTTATGACCAGAACATAGAATCTTTAGAATTCGAATATGTTTGGTGTAATTGGGGGTGCTTCTTCTATATAGGTTTTCTTATTTGCACATATTTGAATTATATTCCAAGCCTAATAACTAAATTGTAAAATAGAGATTGTATTTAGTGGAAGTGATTGATAACTTCATACGTAACAAACTTAAATTCATTTTTAATATTGGACAATGCTTTGAATATGATTGTTTTAAGTAAAGGAATACCTATAAAAGAGATTAAATATAACCTAAAATCAATGTTTTTGGTGTTATGAATATGGGAATATCTCATACTTTAAAACGCAATCTAAAAACATGTGCAATCCTACTTCTGTATTTATAAAAGAATAAAGTTTCTAAGCAAGAATAAAGATCTTTCCTTATGCCAAGAAAACAAGAATAAAGATTAATGTTTATTTTAGTAATAATGAATTATTTTATTTTATTTTGATTTATTGTGAATAAAAAAAGTAGTTAAAACCATTTAGATTCGCACAATTAATTGTTTATATGTATTTCTCTTCATTTACGGCCTCTATATGGAAAATATAATGCCACATTTGATATTTGTTTAAGTGATTTATAGAATTAAAATGACAAATTTTAGGAGGGAAATGCCACAAAATAACATTACTGAGGGCGCAAATATACATATTCTCATTCTTATTACCGTTCCTTTCAATTACACAATTTGAGTGCAGTGATTAAGTGATGGTTGCATTATATCATAGAAAAAGGTGATAATTGCATTATGACCAATAAAAACTGTGAGAAGTAAAGTTCAAAAAAAACAGATTACGTTAAGTTCACCAAAAAAAAACAGATTACGTTAAAACAATCAAACTTTGAAAGCAAATTAAAGACACAATTACCCCGTAACGAACATGTAGAGCTAGAGTCCAATTGTAAACACCCATACAATGTAATGTTCCTGTGACCCTCTCTCGTAAATATTATTCATATTGCAAACAGAGTAGGGCTTTGCTCTCATGGAGTTCTACAATCATCAAAAACACATTTGTGACAGCCTTATAGGGGCTCAATGTCTTCACTAGCACATCGATTGAAGGCCTAACTCTAATATCATTTATAATGACCCAGCACATCCCTCATATATTGTCCAAATTGCAAGCAGAATAGGTTTTTACTCTCTTGGAGTTATACAATATTTCAAAAAACGCATTTATAAAGAAAGATATCCACGCACTTATAAAGCGTGTTTTTGTTCTCTTTCCCAATCAATGTGAGATTTCAATCGATGTGTCCACATAACACCAGGTCCACGCTATATATTTAACGATTCTTTTTTAAATGATATATATATTTGATTAATGATTCTTTGCAAAATCTACTCAACTTGCTGTTCTTAATAGAAGAGTTGAATTTGATTATAGATATAAGATTTCAATCCAACTCGTCTTCTAAATTTAAATGCTTTTCTCAAATTATCCTCGTTGATTGCGTCGGCAAAGGGGTTTTCATCTCATTGTAGTCTTAATAAAAGGGTCAAAGATGGTACTTTAAGAGAACAAAGATAAAAAAATCCAACTAATATCAATTTTATGCAAAATGCTTTTCTAATTCTAAAATGTCCAATGCATGCGCTGCATCTTCTATGTGAATACTCTCAATTTTTATAAGGTTATTGACTGTCATTCAAAAGCTCCGATAATATATGTACATTCACAATTAGAGGATCAATAAAATTATCTATCAATGAATAACTAACTTTAACCAATTTTTTTAATTTACCCCAATTAACTATATAGCTCTCGGAATAAGAATACAAATAGTAATTAATTGAACTGTTTAATCTTAATAAGAAGATTACCCTCTTGTACCCTTTTCATATATAGAACTACCCCATGTTGTAAAAAAAAAAATCAATCCAAGATTTAAACTATCAGTGGAAGAGAAACCCACGTTTAATTCCCAACGGTGTTTTAAATATGATTACATTTAGTATAAATATTTGTTAAATGTCCATTCAAATAATATATTGCAAATAGACATCTCGTGTAAAATTAAGAGTCACATTTAGAACTTACATCTTATCTGTTAGTCCCTAAAAATGTCTTATTTACAATTAGAAGTTAGAACTCCAAAATTTGTAATTATCTGAATCGATATCTACAATTAATTTATCAAAAAATTTTGGCGAGGGCCGATCTGTTATATTGAATTACTCATTTGGAGCATAATCATCATTTCCCCTATGCATTATCCTCATTGTTCAGTAAATCAATAGTACCTATTCTATACTGCACAAATGATTCTCTCTTTTGTTTTCGTGGGCATTGAATGAATTGAAAGAAGAAGCAAATGGATGGATTGAATTTACATCAAGGGTAGAAGAGCTTGGCGAAGAGAAGCTCATTCCAAATGTCTTGGAGACCAGGCAAGCACCAATGGGTACAATCAGCGTAGGAAGTTGGGTTAGCTAACTGCTGAGGAGTCAGAGGGTTCCATTGTTTCTTGTATATTGAAGTGTGCGCATCTCTGCGATATCCTGAGAGCTGTGTGATGTTCAGGAACGAGATGTCCACTTTGGATTTCCCAAACACTTCCCCTATCACTCTCATTATGCTCCTCTCTCCTTCTCCTCCCCACTCGAAACTCTCATCCTCGATTGGCCTCGTCTCGTTGTAGCAGTTCCCTCCCTCTCTCCCTCCCCAATCCATGCTCCTGCACATAGATCCATCATGCGTTAGATTTATTCGGTGAATTACTTATGTATTATGTCTGTCATCTTTCTATAAAAATACCTTAAGCCAATTTGATAGGAATTTGCCTTAAAGCTATATATACCTTTGATTTCTACGAGAATGTATCTATATGTATATGAATGTATGCATACATGCAGGCAGGCAGGCAGGCACTACTTACTTTGCATGAGAAGGAGACATGCTGGTGAAGAAGACTCTTGTCTTGTTGGGGTGCATGTTCTGCTTCACCCATTTGACCATGCTCTTCATTGCCATGCGATAAGCATCGTCTGTTGACATGTGCACTATGTCCTTCTCTTTGTCATTAAAAGATCCGAGCCTAAACTTTTGTTGTCATACATATATCATCAGTTTTGCAGAGAACGAAGAAATAGGTAACATAGTTTGAATATGTTGATAATAATGCAACGGAGGAGAGAAGTGAGGAATACTGACAGGATCTTCATCTTGGAGCCGGTCATCCACCAGAGGTAGGTGTTGAATACGATGATGTCAACACCTTTCCAATTCCGACCATGTTTGTTAATGGAGCCCTTCCTCACGATCCTATCAGTTATTCGGTGGATGACGGCGTTGTCGGCGTTGGACTCCAGAAGAAATGGCGCCCAATAGAACTCAATGGTGGCATTATAGTTCTACACAAATTAACAGACATAGAAATAACTAATGCAGAGTTATTATATATAATATGATTTGTGTTGGAGAGACAGAGCAAAAGGGCATGAGAATGAAGGATGGATTTAATTGTATTACCTTGGCGGTGAAAACGGTGAGGGAATCAAAGGTTTCCATGGATTTGGCTTCTGGGGGAATGAGACGATGCAAAAGACAGACAAAGGACACGTACTGACCTCGATTCAGGGAATCGCCCACAAACATCATCCTCTTCCCACGGAGTGTTTCCAGCACAAGACTCGCATTGAATCTGTACCCCTCGATCATTCATTACGTTAATACACATCGTATTCCTCAAATTTGGGAGATTTTAAGCATATCAACTTAGAACTTCATAATGTTCAGTCTACATAATTCATTTTAAGGTCTTGTGCTACTTTACCAATAACTAGATCGTCTCAAGGGGAAATTTTAAGGAAGTCTCAAGGCAATTTTTGTCACTTCATTTATAGGCACATGTAATCATGTTTAGGTCGTTGTCTGTTATTAAATGTAAGCAACTCTTTCAATAGATGTAGAAGAAACTAATTATAGAGGTAATCATGTTCGCATTGTCTTAATGGGGATTTAAACATTGGTTCATCATATTGTAGAAAAAGTTAATTCCTTTCAATAGATGCAACTCCATTTAGCTATTTTTGGCATTTTGATTGGACGCAAGCAGCTGAGTCCATATGTCTGTGCATATATGAGTGAATTTGCCTACAACATGGGCTCAGTTATGGGCCCCCATGCATTTGGTCCGTGGATCCTTAAAATCTCTTCATGAGCTTCCCTCGTCTTTGGTAAAAAATGGAGATGCAGGATAAACGGTTACCCACATTTAATGTTAAATGATGTTTCAAACAAAATTGTCTGAAGTGGGAGGATGCCTATGTTTAGTGAGAAAAAATACTCAGAAGAAGAAGAACAACAACGTATTCACTTTTCTTGTTATGTTAGATTTAGAATGAAACAAGAACCAAGTAAGCTTTCATGGTTGTTTGGCAAACTACGAGAATCATTTAAAAATACTTTTACATAAATCAAAACAAAATACTTTCACACATTTATTTTGAATTATGTAAAATTATTTAAAATAAATTAATCCATCGACTTAAACCGAAGGCGAGATGTTAATTAAAAATCCAATTCGGGGCCAATAGCCCTCCAACGGATCCAATCAAAGGAAAATTGTTTCTCCTACATGCACACGTGTTATAATTTTGAACTTTAATTGAAATTAATTTAAATGCCATAATCACAGGAGGGATGTTAGTATTTTAGTGCTTGTTTGGGAACTTCATTCCCTAAAGGTGTACATAAATCGAGATAAAATCATCTTAAAATCTGTAAAAATCATCTTGAAATTCGTAAAATCATTTAGAAATCTGTAAATTCGTTTCTCCTAACGGAACTCTTTTCTTCCACCATGTTTCCAAACACACTTAGTCAGGACAGCTGGGAACAGTGGGTCCCTGCACAGCGCATATCATATATATGTTTGAATGATTCGAGGGGGTGGCCTAAACTTTCGTTTGGACTAGAGTGACTCAAGGGCTTAACTGCCAACTCACCCAGCGGAACATTTATTATTACCCGTAATGGGAGGAGAGAAAATGGATCGAACAGAAAAATGAAGAAAAAATATTATTACATATCATATTTAGATGGATGAGAGAAAATAGAGAGGAAAGAAAATGAGTATATGGTTTAATAACTAAAATATCCTTAAATAAAAATATTTAATAAATAGTAATAAGTAAAGTATCCTTAAAATATATAAAAATATAATATCAAATTAAATATGATAATAAAAAATTATATTAACATTAATATCATTAAATAATTTAAAATCAAATTATTTATTAAAGATGTCTTTTCAGGTTATTATATTTCAAGACAAAATAATTTAGATAAGAATATATCATATTTTTTAAGGCTGTAAGGTTTTAGTAAGTAATTAAAAATAAATTCATGGCAAAAAAAAAGTAATTAAAAATAAATTAGATATCATATCTTAAATCCTATTCTTTTTTAAAAAAGAAAGCCATAATCATAATTTTAAAAAAGTTATATGTTAAACTTAATTAGTTAAAATGAAAAAGTAATAAAAGAGTATGTGAGTGGATAAAGAAAAAGTATTTTTTCTCTATTTTCTCTCCATGTGTAAAGGAAAAGTTGGAGAGAAAATGTGGTGGGACCCACATCTCATTTTCTCTTCAACTTTTCCTTCCTCCCACCTTACTCTCTTATCCAAGCAGGGGAAAACTCGTTTCTCCCCTCATTTTCTCTCCAAATTTTCTTTCCTCCTTCATTTTCTCTCCATCCAAACATAGGGTTAGGTTTAATAAGGTCACATAAAAACACGGCCGAAAATTCATAATTCCAAATCTGATTTAAAAAATAATAAAATAAATGGGACCAATAAAGCACACAGCTATAATCCACATGCATGCCACCAACCTCATTGACCCCCAACCTATCTAAATTCATCAATTCACCCCAAAGGCACATTCGATTTCGGTGGCCAAAGGTTTCTATGCAATGTTATGAGTTTTGTCTCGTATGAAAATACTGACATAAAATAACAACTTCAAATTCACAATGAAATGTGCATACACACACATACTTAATGAGCTGATGATGAAATTTATTTGACACATATTATTAGAAAATTTACAATCAAGTCTCAAATAGGATAATTAATGAACACAATATCTCAAATATTCATAAAATTACCAAAAAGTTCCTGTAATAGCTGTTGAGGTTGTTATTAACAAACTCAACAGTTACTCTTGAGACCTTATAGTAATTTTTGAATCTTTGAGACCTTTTATTCATTAATTCTTCTATTTTGGACATGTTTATAAATTTCCCAATATTATTTCATTCACATGTAAAACGAGTGTATCCAAAAATAAAGACAGCACATTTATGTTCAAAACGTTTAGTGGTTATAAATTTAATAAAATCATCTTAGGATCAAGATCGTAGAGGCAAAAATCTTTTTAAAAGGGGGGGGGGATCACTTTTGTACGTCAAATATGTTGATTTATTTTGTTTTTCTTGTTCGTGACTTTAGACTGAGTCCGACTGAAGCCCCCCGTACCGCATGTATATGAAAACTTCCCATGTGTGTGAATATTGAATCCGTCTTTTACTTGTCAACCATCCTACTGTTCGTCTGGCCGGTCTCCCGGCCCCCACCGGTTTTTTACTTTTTAGAAACTTGTCGGCAATCGATTTCCAAGACATTGAATGATACCCCATACTTGTTCACACCGACGGTGTTTTGCCGTAAATCAGAAGCCAAGCAAAGTGAAAAGGCAGAAAGCATGAAACGGGTTTCGATGGGGACACTTACTTGGGAAGATCGCAACGGTGTGGCTGCCATCTCCAGTGCTGGTACTCCTTCTCCGGCCGCCCATGCTCCTGACACGTCAGCTGCGGCTGTATGTACGGACACTCCGATTCCTCGTACAGCGGCCTCCCCACCCTGTCCCGCACCCACCTCCCTCTGAACACGTCGCAACCCTCCTCCGTCCTCCCGACGGCGAACGGCACCGCCTTCTGCTGTCGGCTGACAACCCTTTCCGCTGATATCTCTGGAGGATGATGGACAACATTTGGGGTTGAATTGAAGTGGGACTCGCCGGAGAAGTGGGAGTGTTGACGAGAGATGAAGAGGAGGTTGTGGCCATAGAGGAGGGAGACGATGAGGGTGAAAGCTAATAGGGTGATGAGAAGTGGAGAGAGACGAGAGGAGCGAGAAAACGGTGGCTTCATTTGCATGTAGCCCCCAAGCCTCTTTAGGGTTATCGGATTCTTTCTCATCTCTGGTTCTTCTCTCAATTCATGTTAGCTCCAGTGGCCCTAAATTGCTCATTTCCTCCGTATGCCTTCTACGATCAGTTTCTCTTCATGGGTAGTACTTAGCATTCGGCGGTGTTTCAATATTTATAGGATCATTTTTCTTCTGTCACCAAAAGTGTCAATAATGGAGTGCTTGGCTTTTCTTTTTTGCGCCTTTTACATGGTACTGATCTTTTTTGTTTACCTGATAAAAATGTTACTGATCTTAATTATGTGTAATATGTGTGAATTCATGAATAATGCAATTAACTCTGCACGCTTGGATGTTGGACCTGCTTCCTCATGTTCTAATTTTGATGAGATAATTAATGGGGTTACGGTGATAGGATGAATTAATTACAATGAAATTCAAATACTAAGCTTACACACTCCTCCGGCAGAAATATATCATTTATGTTATCTCTAATAAAAATATATCAATCATCTTTTTGCTAATATCACATTCCATAAATTTCTCTTAAATATTTTCTCTCCGAATAATCCACTATAATAAACATTTGTGGGACATATAAAAAGACAGTTAAAATATTTTCCTTAAAAAAGGTACAGATGATGTGACACTTCAATAATAGATATATAGTGTGCATGTTTGAGAACGCAGTAAAGAAGTACTTTTACACAAGTCGAGGTAAATATATGAAGGAGATTATCTCATTTTGCAGAAAGACACAGTTGAACATGCATTTAACTTTTCTTAACACTTTACCAAACAAGCCCAGTATTAACAAGCCCAGTTTTTGAATGAAAAAACTAGAACCTTTTTTAATCCAACTTTGCATTAACTCCTGCATGTTAATGTAATTAATCTCATGAAAATAGTCATAACAAATAGATAGTGATTTCATTGCATCGTGCGTGAACATGGCCATATATAATTGAGGTAGTTAGATGCATTTTATATATTAATTAGCCAAACAAATCCACCCCAAAGTTTAAATTTCCCTTGAGTGTTCTCCTCATCGATCATACTACTCAAGAGCTTTTTGGTATTTAATATTGTCCTAAAAAGTTTCAAAACCTAACAAGTTGTGACTCCTCGTTTGAAAAACCACCATTAAATATTCTTAGCAATGAGTAATACTGCGCCATTTTAACCAAACTGGAAATATTTTGAATAAAAGAAATGGCCACATTGATCGATATTTATACACATTATTTTTTAAATGTAAAAAATTTGATATTGAAGATGTATGGGGATTATTATTTAGATGACGGTACTTATTATTTATACAATCAAAGTTATTATTTTTTGAAATGGCCACATTTTAACCACCATTAGTATTTAAATTATTCAGAACTGGACAAACATGGTACACACTACATTCAGGCATTCTTCTGCATCTCCACTCATTGGTATGGGAATAATCTATCTGTCATGCCGGGGAGAATTAAAAAATTTTAAGAATAAAATAATAGAAAAACAAATAGCACAAAATTGACTGACGTGGTTATATATCCAACCTGGAAAGGAAGGTTGCTGGTGAGAACGTGGGATTAGTTAACGTCAAATTCGAGGATGTTCCACTCCGATTTCACATTTTTCACGGCAATTGTTTTAGTAATTTAATTTAATTTTCCCACCCTCCTCTCCCTTTGAATAAAAACTTTAGATTTCAAGTTTTATGCATAAAAAACAAAATAATTAAAAAAGGCTGAGTTGAGTGCACCCTCTCTGACTTGATCACTCCGTTTTTTTATAAAAACAAAATATAAAATTCCTACAAAACACTGGGCTCATTTAAGAACATGGTAGAGAAGTACTTTTACCATTTACGAGGTAAATGTATGAAATGGATTATCTCATTTTACGGAAAAATACTGTTAAACGCGCATTTGTCTTTTTCAAACCTGGTTCCAAACAGGCATAGGTGGACCTATTTGCAATTCAGTGGGTTCAGCCACACCCCCCAACTTCCAGAAAATTAGGTATATATTATTACTATATAATTTATTTACAACTGCTCATTTCCTAATTTTAAACCCAATAATTTTTTTTTAAATTTTTCTAAAAACATATTAAAAATAACTTCTACCTGCTTTAAACTGACCACCGTGAGCTGTCATTGCAAATATATAGGATCACTCAAGGTACAACTGCCAAAGGCAAACAAACAAAAACACGTACGTGGACATATATGAACGCTTAGAAAGGGTTTGGAGTTTAGGTACGCCGCAGCAATTTGGTGGCATTGAGGTTTTCAATCGCAACTTACTCATGTGGACTTTGTGGTGGACGAATATTCAGGTTGGGACCGTGATGGATCAACCGGATTCCAATAAATTAATGATTCTCTCTCCAACCAATCATATGATCATTCCTACTCCATTCATTAACTGCTCATGTTTTTGAGTTAAATTTGGAAGTAATCTATGTATGTTCATCTACATATTGTTACCTGCATCCATCTTTTTTTTTTCTGCCAAAGACCTGCATCCATCTGTCAGCTGGCCTTTCACATGTGCTGCTGCGGAATTGAGGAGTTGATCCGTTTGGTCCACTCGTACGTCAACAAGTTCAGCTTGTTTGGAAGTCATTTTAAGAATAATTTTTATAGATTGAAAAATATAGGTTTTTTTTTTGAAATGGGAGACACAACCAACCCGGTATCCGATTCTTTGGGCTGACTAATCCGGGGATGGGGGACAGCTCTGGGTTATTTAGGCTCCAGCCCCCTCCCAAAGGTCCTGCGGGGGATCAAACTCTGTTCGCCCTACCAAGCTCAGTTCCAATCGCCATTGAGCCAGAATGACTTTGGTTGAAAAATATAGGTTTTGGAGAATAGTTTTTATGGATTTTGAGGTAAAATCTAGATTTTAAAAAGTGATTGTGTTTGGAAAGTTATTGGCTTTTACAGATTCTGAAGCAAAAAGTAAGTAGGAAAGAGGAAGGTAGAAGAAAGAAAAAGTAAGAAAAAGCAAATTTATTATGAGAGAGGGTGTGATTTGATAAAAAATAGCTTTTTTAAAATATAGATTTCAAACCGAGATTTTGTATCTAAAATAGCTTTTCTGCAAAATGTGAGTACCTAGACAAAATCTAGATTTTTAAATCAAACCAAGATTTTAGAAAAAAAACCAAACAAACTCTAAATCAAGAAATGTATTGAATGACCGAAGTTAATACGTTAAATATAATTGTCTTTATCAAAAAGGTATACATACTTTACAAATAAATCATTTTTTATCAACGCTAGACATAGCAAGAGAGGTTGTTCCCTCACCATGTGACAAATCGAAATTTGAATTCCAGTAAGAGGTATCGATACTTAACATTATTTCAGATAAAATTACCTTTAATAAAAGTATACATGTGTTTAGCAATAAGAGGATTGAAAATCTCGCATCCCAAAGCTATGCTCCAAACAAGCAAGGGACAAAGCTGAGTTATGAATTAACTTGGCATAAAACGTAGAGGTTGTTAAATAGTATATTATTGATGATTACAAAACCAAATTCAGAAAGCATCAAGTTAGTTCACATTTTGATTTTTGGCAAAAATAAAACACCTGTAAATCTATTGCCGGGCCTTCTCTAATTAATCGGGGCCATATGTAATCAGTCGGGCTTATTTGTGACGGCCCGTTTTGTCATCCACAGTGACCTCTCATGGGCCATGGACTGGCGTTTGCTATTTGTGACTGTGAGTGAAGGATTTGACTAGGACATTTGTGAAAAAAATAACCTCCTTTGACAAAAAAAGGGGAAGAATTTAACACTTGCTTGGAGTTATGGAATTATCCCACTTTCAAACATACGACTCACATGGCAACCCGTTGTCTACCCTCTGGGTAAATGGAATGATTGCGTTTCTTGTCTACCTTAATTGATAACCCATGGAAGAAGGAGAAAAATGGAGTTTTGGTCTAGTTTAAGTGCCTGCTTAAAAGCTGCTTATCATAATTACATTTACGTAAATTGAGATAAAACTATTTTCATATATTCATTTTGTGTACTATGAAATATGATTTAAAAGCTACTTTTAAGGGTTCAATCACAAGTTAATGCCAATCTTTTTTATTTTTCTTGCTCATAGGAGAGAAATACCAATTAAATAAGTTAATTCCTCTAGAAAAATTAATCTTTTGGTTTTTAAAGTTTTAACTTGCTTGTAGACTAGTCCCTAGATTATAACTGGGTGCAATTCAATCCTTTTAACTTATGATTCACCTACAACTCAGTCAGTAATATGAAAGAGATGAGGGATTGAATTGCATTGAATCATAATATAAGGATTGAGTTATAAATGAATTAAAGCTTATAAGGCCAAAAGGATTAATTTTCTTTTCTTTTTTATTTGGTAGTAGGTAGGGGTGGAAACAAGTTCAACGGTTTACTAGGAGCCTATTGTTTGCCTTGTAAAATCATGTACAAATAGCACTTTTGCATGGTTAGACACAAGCTAGTCCCCCTAAAAAGCCTATTTTGCTAAATAGGTAGGACTAAGACCTGTCAGGCAATCTAAACCTATTTTTTTAAAATAATGTGCTTGTTTGGTAAAGCGGTGCTTATACCAATAAGCACGTTCAACAATGTTTTTCCGTAAAACGAGACAATCCCCTCCACATATTTGCCTCGACTTGTGTGAATAAGCCCATAAGTACTTCTCCACCACTTTGCCAAACGGACCCAATGTTACTAAAATTGAACACCATCCAAAAGCCTTGCCACTAGACCAGTTCATTTCTTTATCATTTATTATATATTTCTATAGTTATAAACTCGCTTCATCTATCATTTCCAAGGTACATAAAACCAGATTGGTAATTGAACTAGATAAGACAGTGGGTTAAGGGTTAGTGGGTCAGCTTGGTGAGGAATAAAAAAAATTAAAAAATAAATATTATTACACATTGATATAATCAAACTATTCAAAATTGAAAATTCAAAAATTAAATATAAAATGTTATTATTAACCAAAATATTAGATTGAATTATTATTACGATATAATACTTGGTGAATGAATTAAAAGGGAAATGGCTACGGGTGAAGTGAGGGGCCTTAAATTAATCAGTGGGGGATGGAAAGGGAAGTGATGGGATGGTGAGAGAAATGGGTCAGAGATTATGTGACGCCTAGGGCTAAGGTAGCGAAGGAGGGGCAATGGCCTATACCCTGCAGCGGCAGTGATAAGCTGCAAGAGGGGTGATCAATTGTCTGTTGGTGGAGCGGCAATGATAAGTTGCAAGAGGGGTGATCAATTGTCTGTTGTCCACCACAACACACTGGGATAAAATATTTTGTTTACTAAAATCCCTCATAAGCATTAAACCTTGTTCCGTTCAAAGTCCAAACCAAATGATTCAAGCAAGCACTACCCTCTCCCTCTTCGGCTTCTTGTTCACTGTTGATTCATTGTACTACGCTCTTTGTAGATCTAGCTGAATCTCGAAGATTACTCTGTGATTCAAAGCTTTATTCTTCGAAATCTGCTTCAGGTTCCTAGTTTTTGCATGCTTGAAGATTTTTTGTTGTCTGTGACAGAGATCTACTTTAGATTTGAGCACTTATGCGTCTTTTGCAGATCTGGGTTTGATTGCATTTTCTGCTCTTGTGTGGTTCTTGCTGGCGTTGCTTTTTTTTTTCCAAAAGTAATTTGGTCGACCCCCATTTGGCGGGTCAACCGAGTTACAATAGGGTTATGGTGATTTCGTTTGAATCGCCATGACCCGGGTTCAACCCCCACTCAGACTGGTTGCCAACCCAGTTGCCGGTTTCTGCCTTGACTCAGCTGGTTCGGTCCAAGTTCCCGTTCATTGATCATTTCTACTTATTGCTTTCTAGGTTTTACATCCTGACATCCATCTCATTCTTCAAATAAGTTAGCTTCACTTCCAACCTTCTGACTCCTAAGTAGGGCTGGGAATACGGCCAACTCGCCCCAACTTACGAGTTGGGCGTAGCAACCTAAGCCAGCAAAAAAACAATATTAAAAAAAAAATCAATGCAATTAAAAATTCTTACCATGCAATTTTATTTTATTGTAATTCAAAAAATAATATTATCTTATCACATCTTTTTATAATTTAATAATCTATAAACATTAATGTTTTGTTATAATTTTAAATATAGTATTATTAAAATGGGTTAAGGTACAATTTTAACAATTAAGTTTTCTATGAAAAGCGGCTATTACCATAAAGTTTTGGAAGGAGCAAAAATACACATAATGTTATCAAAAGGGTGCACATTAGACAATGTTAATAGATTATGCAAACGGCGATACCGACTTTGTTGACGAGGCAATGACGTGGCTTTTTTTACATGCTGTTCTAGCTCAACTTTACATGTTATTCGTGAGGATTTCGTCGACAGAAGGGCATGAGTATGGTGGAGGAAAGTAATCGAAGGGAGGGAGTTCAGGGATACGGTGACAGGGTGGTCGTTTTGCTTCTGAATGGGCAAAAAGCTGGAAGATGAAAGACGAGACAATGAGAAGGGCGGATGTCCTTTTGACCAGGGGGTGATGAGAGAAGAAGCATCATATGCTTTTTTTTGGAGCAATCTGGTCGTCGTTTTGGCTATGTGGTGGGGTGATGAACCTACTAAAAGAAGAAAGACAAAGAAACTTGAGACCTTAAACACAGAAAAGAAAACAGAGAGAGATAAACCTGAGCCATTATTGGAAATTCTCCGACGAATCTCTCCAACGGCATGCGGGATCTTTGGTTGTAGCGGCGAGACAAAATGGGCTTTTGTTGTTTGGAGGATTCACGACAAAGCAAGAACAGTATGGCCCTTTTGGAGCACAAGCGACGGCTGATTTGCCTGCTTGGTTTGTACCCTGAGTGACGGATTTGGGATCAATAGAAAGCATTATTCGAGCATGGTGACTAGTCATGAGCTCGGCCATGTCATCAAAACCAAGAAGAAGCAATCCACTGGTCTCTGATGAGTTGGTTGCCCCTGAATCTATTGTGACTCTAAGGATTATTATCGCGGAGACGAATATGACGGTGGTTTTCTTAATTGTTGACCAATTCTTCCACAAGCTGAGCCTATATATATGCTTCATTCGATTCTATTATCTGTAGCATCCCTCACGACGAGTTCAAGACATGCTGCTATTGTACCAAACCAACCATGACGAAAACAAGCGCAAGTCGTCGTTTTGGCTTTGTGGTGGGGGTGAGTGTGCTTGTACGTCTAACACCTTCACGACGAGTTTTTAACCTCAGTCACAGTGACCGGAAACACCACTGATGAAGAAGAACAAGCCATGCCTGTCAAATGTAAAGACAGTGTCGCCATTGTTGGAAAAGAACAAAGGACGCGACGCCTTGCATTTGTTGTAGTATTCTTCGTTCACCTCTATCACCGAATATTCCTCATACTTGAAATATAAATCAAAAGCAAGATCAAAATTAAACCCAGAAAATATACAGGACGACGAACTGAAATGGATTAGATCTAAGTCAAAAAATGAAAATGCTGAAGAAAATGTAGTTATGAAGGGTATTGTGAACGAGAAATCTGTTATCGAAGGCCCAGTTGTCGCTGCAAACAAATATTCTATGTGTGTCGCCATGTTATAAAATTTATTTTGCCTCGGTCAAAAATTGCCACACATACATTGTTGGTCAAAATTTGTAATAGCCATTTGCATAATCTGTTACTATTTTCTAATGTGCACCCTTTTGACAACATTATGTGCATTTTTTCTCCTTCCAAAACTTTAGTGTCAGATGCTCTTCACGAAAAATTTAATTGTTAAAATTGCACCTTAACCCTATTAAAATTGATATAAAAGAATAAAATATTTTATTATACTTTTAAATGTATTAGGTGTTATTATCTTGAAAAATAGAATTGAATGCTACTTTTTCTTAAAAATTAATGAGATAAAAAAGTAAAAAAAAATATATATTTTTTTAAAAAAATTGGTTACACAGCCCCCAACCCAATATTTAACTAGGATGGGCCTTTTCGCAACCTTACTCTGAGCAATCTAAATCACTATAGCCGGTTGAAAAAGCGGACAAAAATTTTAAGGTAGTTTACGTGAGAGGAAAAGTGTCTCAGTAAACGTATCCGTTCGTAAAATGGGTAAAACAAACAGAGTTAGAACTACTCCTCACCGTCTTCTTCTGCAGTTCTACTCTACCTAGGTTTTTCATCCATTTGCTGCTTCTACTCCAATCTCCAGACTCGCGACTCGTAGACCATAGACACGGTCCCCTTTGAGCTTCACTCGCATAGCCGTCGCCTGTTGATTTTAAGCTTCACTTGCGTCGCCGTTGCTCATCGTCATCGCCCGTCTCCTTTCGCAGATCCTAAATCTTCGATCGAGCCACAGTCGTACTTCAAGCCTGCTGAAACTTCGGTGGTTGCTCCAAGGTACCTTTATCTGATTTTTGCTCTATTTGCTCTGATTTGTGGTTCAACAGAGTTTGATTGCTCTATTGTGTATCAAAATAGTGGAGTGTGGATGATTGTGAGGCTTGGTGGGTGAATGCATG
>JANTPZ010008727.1:0-18503 GCA_025593235.1 Vachellia pachyceras
ATCGTGGGGTATTGCAAAGTTAGAAAAGTCCGAGGAAGATGGGACGAGCGAGGAAAAGATCTCTGAAGGATCAAGAGACAGTTTGGTGGTTGTACCGTTTGTTGCATCAAATTGGCCAGTGGTGTGTGAAGAAAGGCTTTCAGCGGCTTGTGAACCTTTAGAGGCAGAAGGTCAAATGATGGACGTGGATGAACCCTGCGTAGATATGGAGATTGGTGAAAAGATTGAAGCAGTCGGGTTTCTGCCCCCTTGCCAGCAGCAACACCATATGATGCCTAGTCTCTCGCAAAACACTTCCCCTCCAATGAGTTGGTGATGGTTTTGAGTTCATATTTTGATAATTCAGCCTTCCACTGGCACTCGTTTTGTAGATAATGAAGGCACAAGTTTTGTATAGCTGCTAATTAGAATTAGTTGATGGCTTAAGCTTTATGCCATTTTTGACATCCCCAAAGTCCCAACATTTGCATCTTTTAGTCTTGTATCACGGGCTTTGTTAAAGCATTAGGACTTGAAGTTTGATAGTTTGTTTTAATTGAGGAGGGTTCAATACCGAGGAAGGTCACTTTGTTGTGGTTTCAGTTGCAACGTTTAGGGAGGTATCCTAATTCCTCAGTGCTTAGGTAAACGTTTAAAGATAATTGACGGCTCGCGCCCAAAATTGGTATGACCTAAAAGGAAGGGAGATTTCGCTCTACTTTTAACTTGTGGGTGAGTCCAATCCTCTGCCTAAAATTTATGTATAAAAAAAAAAAATTCTGTTGCTCCATTTGCTGGTATGCCATGTGTCATCCAGTAAAGGGCGGATATTTCTTTTCCAATTCAACTAGATGGGATTAGTACCTTTTCGTTGTTTCAATATTTTTCAAAATATTTTTATATTTCTATTAATATTTTTTAGCTTTTCTCGAGTTTTTAGCCAACTAACATCCGGTTTTAAGTAAAACCATAGTCATTAGCATTCACTACGCCATTAATGATAATTTATAGAAGATAAAAGAGAAGATGCGGAACAACTAAACTTTGTAAATACGTTTGATTCTGATTCACGTATTATTGAGGAAATTTCATCTTCAAATTAGAGGTATTCCACAGCTCAAGATTGGAGCTTCAATTTTCACTTAAGGTCACAGACTTCAGGCAATGAAACAAGGGCTTTAAGGGGTGATAAGTTTTCTATGAGTTCAAATCCTTGAAGCAAATTAACAAACCGGTTGGAATTTTTATTTCGCGTCCAACATTTTCACAGTAAAACAGAGAATTTTCACAGCGGACTAATTTAGACCCAAAAAAACTGGCCTTGAAGAAATTAACCAGTCCTCTATCTTTATGAACCAGCAAAAATTCGAAGCAATGCACTTCTAAGCATGTACTTGAGCTTACTAGACCAGCTTCAGAGATAATCTCAGCAAGTCTGAAGAGCAAAAGCATTCAATTTACGAGCAGTTTAACACCCCGCCTGCCATTTAATCGTGGCAAGGAGGCTGCCTGAATTACCACTCGATATATAAAACTCTCTCCCTACCAACATCCAAAAAACAAATCTTTAACTCTCAGTTTCCGTTTGAGAACAAAATAAATTGAATAAGCGCTAGATCCAGGATACTGCAAAATCGATGGATTGTATCAATCTCCCCCACATAGAATCGCTTGATTCGCGACAAAAAGAAAGAGAGGGGAAAAGTGATGATTTCGTTATAGGGTGCTGCATTCATCTCTAAGGCAAGGCATTTATCAGCCAAAGAGCCAAACTCCAGCCCCATCATGCATCATTAGCAGATTTAGAGATAATAGAAACAAACACGACCTGCCTCCTATTAAGCCTCCGGACTCAAAACCCTAACCCTAGCTCAACTAATGAGCATCAGAATGAGATCGCCCCTTATATAGAGAAAGAAAGACAACTCGAAGGTAGGAGGGAGCCCTGTTCTGCTCTATTCCTTTTTCAATTTATTAGTTTGGGCCGGACCTAATATAGCCCACTGTGCCAAATTTACCTGTGAGACCTTCTTGATGTGCGGGCCATCGTTATCCACCATTTTTTTGTTCGTTACGTTGTTAAGCGGAATCTGCAGTGCGAAAAATTTTATCTTAATTTTGGGTATGATTCTAAATAAGCACTAAAATCACAGGATTGGGTAATCATTCGCAGCTTCAGTGATCAATATTTATTAAAAATTTCTCATTTAATATACATAACAGTATTTTAAATATAATTATCTTATAATTTAACTAAAGAAATCACTTAGAGTCAAATGTGTTATTTTTTTTATTTAGTAAAACTGTTAATGGCAATTGGTAAAGCATCGTTTACAGGGAAACAAGATCAACAGATATAAAAGCGTCGTTATATTTTTATACTTTTTGTGTATCTCAACCGTTTTTCATTATTTTTATTCCTTTAAAACGTGATATGTGTGTCCCCATCATCGAAAGCTATGGCACCAGGAATGCGATGGGTGGGCTTCAAAACTGGGTCCATATTTTAAGATTTAACATTAATCTTCATATAGTCCATTCCAAAGCGTCGATCTTAATACTAGTTGGAATTTAATTTTAAGACAGCGTTTTTCGCGGAGAACTCAAAATCCTTTTATTTATTCATCTTTTTAATCATCAATATATACTGATTTAAATTTATTATTTCTGTCATATATTTTGTTTGTTGAGATTATAAAATAAAAAAGTGATAATGCAATCTAAATCTAAGATGAGATTTATCTAATATCTTTTTACGATTGCCTTTATCTTTTCAAAATTAAGATTAGATGCAGATTTAGATTTGGATATATTTTTTATTATTTATGATCAGACTTAAATATTGAATAAGAATTAGATGTGTGTTTTGAATTTCCTGTTCTCATAGCAAAGCAGCCTACCTTTGAGTTGATTGATTTCCAGGTGAAGCATTTAACTCATTAAACCAGGACTCAATTCTAAACGAATCTTTTTCTACACGGAACTGGTTTGCCTCGTCATCCATATCCAAAATTTCCGGTATCCGAATCGCAATCTTTTTCTTTCCTCCTCCTCATCCTCCTATATATAGATGTGTTTTGAATTTCCCGTTCCGTGTGGTCATCACTAATTATCCTACCTTCGAGTTTATTGATTTCAGATAGAGTTCATTCTAGAAAGAGACAATGAGGATCGAACAAGAAAGTGATACAGTATCGGCTTCCAGGAAGCACTTGGTCTTCGCTTATTATGTTACTGGCCATGGTTTTGGCCACGCCACTCGTGTTGCTGAGGTCTGCTACCTTTTTTTGTTGTCTTCCTGTCACTTTCAGCTCAATAGGCGCCTTTTCACTTTCACATTGCCGGATTTTATTTATTTCTCTGGCTTTGCAATTCCGCTCCTGCACAATGGGATTCTTCTTCGGAAAAAGAGATTCACATTTTTTATTTTCTTTTTTATACTATTAACATTTTTGCTTTTTGTGTATTACTGACGCTTGCATGCGATCTAGTTTTTTTAACTTTCCACTCTGTAATGCTCAGGTGGTGCGGCATCTAATTCTTGCTGGGCATGATGTCCACGTGGTCACTGGTGCTCCTGACTTTGTGTTCACCTCTGATATTCAGTCTCCTCGACTCTTCATTCGCAAGGTGGGTATGATCCATTTAAAGTCTCTCCAAACACGAGAAGGGCGGCCCGTAATTGATAAATTGTAGATATTATAGTTTCGGTATAAATCACAGTTATTTGCGAAAACTTATTGAATGTAATGCAGCCATATCAAGCCAAATTGGAAGCAGTTCAAAATAGCTGAGTTCGGATATATTTTTGGGGGCATATTCTATGAATTCATTTTATGTTTGCGAAATTTGTATTTGGAGCTGTAATTCTTTATTTTAAAACAATTTTGTAAAATGTAAAATTAGGTGCTTTTGGACTGTGGAGCTGTTCAGGCCGATGCATTGACAGTTGATCGCCTTGCATCTTTGGAGAAGGTACAGAAGCACCATTCTTCATATCATGGTTATCACATATACTTCCAGTTTGATAATTTTCTTTTCCTCTTATGAATTTCTTGTTTTCTATTATGCAATCTCAGTACTCTGAAACAGCAGTCAAGCCCCGTGCTACTATCTTGGAAAAGGAAACTGAGTGGCTAAACTCCATCAAAGCTGACTTATTGGTATTTCAATATTTTTTTTTTGTTCCCCCCTTAATTTTATGGTAGCAAATATTCCTCACCAGGATCACACTGTTATGAAATCTGATTGGAGGAAAACTGCTTTGAAAATGATGATGGACTAACAAATAGAACCAAAAGATAAGATTTTACAAATTTAATTTCTGTTTAGAATCCCCTTCTATAGAATATATTGCATTTGGTTGGTCTTTGGGGCGCTGATATGGGAGAAAAACCAGGTCTCTGATGTAGTTCCAGTTGCATGTTGCGCGGCAGCAGATGCTGGAATTCGTTCTGTTTGTGTGACCAATTTCAGGTAACTTCTGCTGACTGTAAGTTAATAAAATGTTAGGTGCTAACTTTTGATCTGTTTCACCTATACAGTCTTCACCCATTATCAAATTTTAAATTGAAGTTGGATGGCCGAGAGGACATGTCTGTCCATTACTTGAATAATTTTGATTATTTATTATTTCTGAACTGTGAATAATTGACCTCATTGCACGTGTTTGTAATATCAGTTGGGACTTCATCTATGCGGAATATGTCATGGCTGCTGGGTATCATCATCGTTCAATAGTTTGGCAGGTTATAACTATTTCCGTCATAGGAAGTTATCTTGTCTGTTGTGTTCCCCCTCCATTCTCCATTATACTTGTTTCCGATGGAAGTTTTTATCAAACTTGAAATATAGAAGACTAAAAATATAATCTGAATATGCCTATGTCAATATTTTATCTGTATTATTATTTTTTATTCTGATGTGTTTATGATAGAGCATAAACTGATCAGATAGAAGGAGTGACGAGTTCTTGGAGAAAATGAATATAAGCAAAACTTTTAGACTGGGAATTGGTCTTGCATTAACTTTTCACTATAGTTGTGCTTCAAACATATTAATATTAGTTTCATAAAATCTGAGACAGATAGCGGAGGACTATTCTCATTGTGAATTCCTAATTCGCCTTCCAGGATATTGCCCAAGTATGTGGCTCATAATTTCATACAATTGCCTTACATTTTATCAATTCCTTGTTAGTGTCTTCTTGGAAATAATTGAGCCAATCCATGGGATCTCTGATAATGCAGTGCCAGCTTTTCGTGATGTTATTGATGTGCCCCTGGTTGTGAGAAGGTTGCACAAATCCCGAAAAGAGGTACTACCTCAAAAACCTTAGCGCATCTCTTCTATATGATTATGTAATTCCAGGTTTTCACAATCTTTTAATTATGCAATTGAAGGTGAGGAAGGAACTTGGCATAGCAGATGGTGTGAAGGTAGTCATCCTCAACTTTGGTGGCCAGGTGATTACTTGATTTTCCTCTGACAACCAGAACTTAATTATTTTTTGTTGGTAATAAAATACGCTTCTACTGTATATTTCTACTCTCTCTTTTGTTCTATTGAATGTATGTGCTTGATTTCTGTTTGATGCCTCGGTAGATGAATGTGTATTATTAGAAGGTAAGTTGGTGTGAGATGCATGTATGATATTCATCTGAAGAGTAAAAATGTCAAATGTAAACCATATGACGCTAGAATTCCTAAGTATCACATTCTGTTTGTTATTATTTGTTTATCGTAATCTCAGTGCCTTGATTTGTTTTCCAATAAACTGATGTCATGACCTCATGTGCGTTTGTATATATTTAACATCTTCTGTCCTTGTGATTGTTTCAGCCTTCAGGATGGAAGTTGAAGGAGGAGTTCTTACCTTCTGGCTGGTTATGCCTGGTACACAAGAAACTATTTTGTTTCATATACTTGGCTATTTAAATTTTCCGTCACCATTATGCTCTTAAGTATTTTTTAGTGATGGTCTGCTGCTGTGAGCCAGGTTTGTGGTGCTTCTGACAGCCAGGACCTTCCACCAAATTTCAAAAAACTTGCCAAAAATGCATATACACCTGATATTATTGCAGCATCTGACTGTATGCTTGGTTCGTATGAAACTTCCATAACCTTGGACAACCTTTTAACATCTAGGAGCATTTTAACATCAGACTGAGAACACTTGTTGCTTGTCCTTTCAGGAAAAATTGGATATGGCACTGTTAGTGAAGCCCTGGCATTCAAGTGTCCCTTTGTCTTTGTTCGGAGAGACTATTTCAATGAAGAACCTTTTTTGAGAAATATGCTCGAGGTAATCTTGCTTTTCCAGGCCAGTTTGTATTAACTTTTCGTTCTCTTCCTCGTATCAAAAGATTTACAAGTATCTGTGCTGGACATCTTTACTCAGCACTATCAAAGTGGAGTTGAAATGATTCGAAGGGATTTACTCACTGGTCATTGGAAACCATATCTTGAACGTGCAATGACTTTGAAACCATGCTATGAAGGCGGCATAAATGGCGGAGAGGTGCATACTATGGACCTCTTTTTTCTTGCATTTTTGACTCTTTGAAAAGTGTTGAATGCAGCAGCATGAAAGAAGCAAGTGGTTTATGATGTAGGATCAAAAGCTTGATTTGTTTTCAAGATTCTTCTTTTAGTTTCCCTATAATATGCTAACACCAAGCTTTAGGTACCCATTGTTGCAACTTCTGGAGATCTACTCTATGAAATGAATTTTCTGGACTTGCTATCTGTATTGCACAATTTAAATGAGACCCTGAAGTGTTTCATTTTCAATTTCATCATCACTTACGTTTTGATGACAACTTACCTCGTATATGAATTTTCTGTCTTAACCTAATTTCAGATTTCTTCCTTTCCAATTATTGATGGCTTCTTCATAAATCTCTTAAAAATATAGGTGGCAGCCCACATTCTGCAGGAAACAGCTTTTGGGAAAAATTATGCATCAGACAAGGTAAACGAAACATCCTGAAGGAACTATTTGTTCAATCTGTGGCCATAATTTTATTGTTTTTGTTCCTTGAAATTTTGGAGAAAGAAATGAAACTTACATATTAATCATGCATTATATAGCTTAGTGGTGCAAGAAGATTGCGTGATGCTATAGTTCTTGGGTATCAACTACAAAGGTCCCCTGGACGAGATATTGCAATCCCAGATTGGTATGCAATTGCTGAGAATCAGCTTGGACACTCATCCCCACGTTCCTTAGTGGATGATGAGAGCTCCATATTCAGCTCGTGAGTATCGCTTCTATTTTTTCCCCTTGATTATTTATGGTTATAGGTAGCCTTGGTAACATTATCACAACTATATATATATATATATATATTTTCCAGGCACAATGAGCATTTTGAGATTCTTCATGGAGATGTTCAAGGTCTTCCTGATACTGTGTCTTTCTTAAAGACCTTATCTGAACTGGATGAGAAACATGCAACACGTGAGCGCAAGGCTGCTGCTAGCCTCTTCAACTTGGAGGTCTTGTTTATTTCATTTGAAAAATTAGTTTTTTGATTGATCTGTTTTTCTTTTTCACTTCTTTTGTCTCAGTAGCTACAGGAACATTTCTAAAAACATCTGAGTAAATCATTTATTTGCATGATATGAAATAAATTATTAAGTTCAAATACCTTTATATGTTGAAATTTATTTCCATTCCTTTCAATATACAGGAAGAAATTTTTGTGACGAGAGCTCCTGGAAGGTTAGATGTCATGGGCGGAATTGCTGACTACTCTGGAAGCCTTGTCCTGCAGGTTTTGTCTATTATTTGCCTAGAGTTTTAATTTTCAGTTACTTTTGATTGCATATATGTTAATCCTTGACTGTCAACTATGCCATGTACTTGTATAATAATTAATGTTAATTATGCAAACTTCATGCTATGAAATTAGTTTCAGTAAATTTAATTATTGCATCCTGTAGAAGATAATAATGTTTTGGTGGTCCTGTGAACTAAAGAATTGTTGCATCACCCTCTGTTTGGTGACATTACTACATACTCCGAGTCAGATTATCATTTTTTTTATGGAGGCTATATTAAATGAGAAATAGCATATGCAGCCTAACAAAGGACACTAACTGAAGCTTCCCAGTACATCTGTAATAAATTTGATGTTCTTAGACATTGCAAAACTGAAGGAGAATTTTTTGACATTATTAGCATTTAAAGACAAGCAATGAAGACAAAAAGAGACGGATAACATTTTCTTTTAGGATGGGAAGAGACTTCATTGATGAAAGGAGAAATAATACAGATAAAAAAATAAAAGAGACGAAAGACATAAGATTAATGATGAGCAATATTATAACATAATAAATCTAGCATGCAATGTTCTGTACTTATCAATCTATTAGGAGCAGTATGATACAATATCCCACTGGGTGGGGTGAGCTAGGAATAGTATGATAGACACAAAAAAGAAAAAGAAAATCAAGTACTTTTATTTTCAATGAATAATGGTCAATTCTGAGAATGCTGTTGAGGTATGAAATTTATTTCTGAAATTTCTGGACAAGTCCTCACTCACCTCTTACATCTTTTTCTGCCCCATTCAATTCATTTTACTGTAGATGCCAATAAGAGAAGCCTGCCATGTTGCTCTGCAAAGAGTCCATCCAAGTAAGCATAGGCTGTGGAAGCATGCTCAGGCTCGACAGAATGCCAGAGGGGATAAACCAACTGCTGTTTTGCAAATTGTATGTTGAAAATTATGTGAAACTACTTGTACTTTCAATAATAGGCTGAGGAAGCATGCTCAGGCTGATGCATGATAAGTGATGTGTATCGACTGAAGCAGAAATAGTGTTTCATCTATTTCTTTGAATCTTGTAAATAAGATTCGATCCTTTTAACCGATCAATTCCATAAAATTTGTACTATTACAGGTATCATTTGGCTCAGAATTAAGCAATCGAGGCCCAACCTTTGACATGGATTTGTCTGATTTTATGGATGGAGAGAAGCCAATCTCGTATGAAAAAGCAAGGAAATTCTTTGCTCAAGATCCTTCCCAAAAGTATGTAGCACTTACACTTGATATGCATTTTTGACATTATAATGTACTAATGAGTTCTACAACAGGTGGGCAGCATATATTGCTGGAGCAATTGTGGTCTTGATGAATGAACTAGGCGTACGATTTGAAGATAGCATCAGCATGCTGGTAGCGATCATTCTCCACCTTAGTAGCTTATAACTGCATTTACTGGAGCAATCAAAATATCGTACTGATGGCCTGAGACTATTTGCTTTGATTGTTCATTATATAATTCTCGAGTATCATGTGATTTTTCATGGTGTAGTAATATTTGATGGGGTTATTTATGACATGTATCACGCATTGAGTGAATGATAAGAAGTTGCCACGCCTTATACTTACAAAAAAAAGGCATTTAGATGAAATATATGTGCCTTTCTATCTCCATCTACTTTGCTAACATCTCAATATTTGAGCGAAAATGAACAGGTTTCTTCTGCTGTCCCAGAAGGAAAAGGTGTTTCATCTTCTGCTTCTGTGGAGGTTGCTAGCATGCATGCTATAGCAGTTACTCATGGTAATCAATTGTGTTTTTCCTGGAAACATATTTGTGGGTTTTTTTTTACTTTTATTTGTTTGATTTTGTTGGCTCAACCAAACATTAACTGCATAAATCTTTACTGTGTACAGGATTGAATATCAGCCCAAGAGATCTGGCGTTGCTCTGCCAGAAGGTTTGACATTTTCAGCTTTCTAATTAATTTCCAATTTGGTGCTATAAATGTCCTCTAGCATGCATTGTCTCTGAAATGAACTTTATATTTTTTATTTACATATTTCATTAGGTGGAAAATCACATTGTTGGAGCTCCATGTGGTGTCATGGATCAAATGGCTTCAGCATGTGGTGAAGCCAACAAACTTCTTGCAATGATTTGCCAGGTAGGCATCTGTTCAAGCTAAACCAAATTCATTTTTTCCCTTGATCTTTACAAAAATTTTTATTACTGCTTGTTTTTGGTGCAGCCTGCAGAAATTGTTGGCCTGGTAGAAATTCCCAATCACATCCGGGTCTGGGGAATCGATTCTGGAATAAAACACAGGTAGGGTGTATTATCTGAAATTTTCCTGTTTCTGCTTTCAAACCATCAGTTGGGTCCTTCCTGTAATTCTTAATGCTATGTTTCAAGTCATCAGCTGATAGCGATATAGTCACACTTTTGAAGCGAATGTTCTGATCTGAGTTTCACGAGTGTGAAGAAGTTAGGAACAGCAAGATTTTTTGGACTATGTAATTGACTGGTGCTAGCAAGACTATATTTTAATTGACCTTCATGATAGCAGCCACTTTTTCCTCCTTACTCTCCTTTTGCTGACCTATCTTTGTGGCCATCTATGTAGTGTTGGAGGCGCAGACTATGGGTCAGTCAGAATTGGTACCTTTATGGGCCGGAAAATGATAGAATCCAGAGCTCATGAGATATTGGCCAAGACACTTCCAAATGGGTTGAACCATGATGAAGTGGAGAATGATGACATAGAACTGATGAGCGAAGAAGCCTCTTTAGATTACTTGTGCAATTTGTCACCTCACCGGTAAAGTCCCCCTCCCTCCCTCTCTCGTCTTGATTCCGCAGGAGATAAACTTAATGATCTATTCCTGAGGTTCAGTTTTACTCGTTATTTATCCTTGCCTTGTCAATTTTATCGTTATTCCAAGCTTTAAAATTACGTACCACATCACCTGATGTGACTACCATCACGTGCTGCAATTGTGAGATGTTAAAATTCATGGCTTTGCATTGTAAGAAAACCGTATTTGCAATTGCAAAGAGGCGTGGTTGTATTGCATGAATTTGTAGGAAAAGAAACTCACGGTGACAACCTACATTGTAGTGTTCCTTGCAGCCGCAATGGTATTACCTGGGACCTAAATTTTAAACAATGTTTTATGCCTTATTTACAGATATGAGGCTCTTTATGCTAAGAATATGCCCGAGTACATTGTTGGTGAGACATTTTTGGAGAAATTTGCTGATCATAATGATCCTGTCACTGTTATCGATGAAAAGCGTACATACGCAGTGAGAGCGCCTACAATACACCCTATCTATGAAAATTTCCGTGTCAAGGTTCGCACTTTTTTACTATGCAGTATTATTTGAGAAATTAAAATTGGTTCATTGCAATTGTTCTGTTTAACTCTGCGAAGTAGAAATCAATTCTGATATGTCTCTTTCTACTTGCTGCACTCACGTTGCTATTTATGATTTCCAAATGATATATACTATGCAGACATTCAAAGCACTGTTGACCTCGGCAACTTCAGCTGATCAACTCTCAGCCCTGGGAGAATTGTTATATCAGGTATGAAAATGTGCAGTTCCAGTCGATGAACTTGAAGCCCTTAGCTTTGCTACTTATTCTTGCAAAAGCTAAGCGAAACTGAAATAGACATACTTTTGAAATATTGGATCCCTAGTATCTGCATGTCTGGTTGTGGAAAAATAGATAGGTCTCGCTTGGGTTGCAAGAACTCGCTTCTAACCTTTGCATAGCATGAAAAAACCGTCTTATTAAATAATTTGCATTTGCAGTGCCACTATAGCTACAGTGCTTGCGGACTTGGCTCTGATGGGACAGATAGGCTCGTACAATTGGTTCAAGATTTGCAACACAGTACAACCTCTATAATTGAAGGAGGCACATTATGCGGCGCCAAGATCACTGGTGGGGGTTCTGGTGGAACAGTCTGTGTAATTGGTCGGAATTGTCTGAAGAGCAATCAACAAATTTTTGAGGTAATTATATTCTATAATGAATATGAATTAAACATAATTTTTTTTGCCGAAGAATTAAACATACTTAGTATTACCAATCAAGCATGCAATCGTTAAGATGGGAGACTAATGGCATATTGTGTGAATTGTATTCTTTGATTTCAGATTCAGCAGAGATACAAGAAGGCCACTGGTTACTTGCCCTACATTTTTGAGGGTTCATCACCAGGTGCCTGTAAGTTTGGATATTTAAAAATACGCCGTCGTGCTCCTTCAAATCATTGCTGACCAAGGTTCTGCTCCAAAAAGGTCACAGTTCAGCTGGGGAGAACTTTGAGGCTACACTTAAATTTCCAAGGGCTTTAAATATTGATGTCGTCTTGTTTTTTTTTTTCTGGGGTAAATATTTATGTCTTTAAGTATTATGGTGGTTGATGTCTTTGGATAGCGAACAAGCTGTATTCTCATAAACATCTATTGTTTTTAAGGCAAATAATAATTCAATCTTTACCTCTCTAAGACATGCCCACAACTTGCATTTCATGGCACTTGTTTTGGTTGGTCTCTTGTCTAAAACCAGCGTTCGTACGACTTTTCTCACGCACAAATACTGACCAACCTAACGACAGACAAATTAGGCGTCAAATTGAGAATCTTACGAAAATCACAACAATAAAGAGGAGAGGCTGAGCTTCGTCTCAATAATATTAAATCATAGAAGACAGGGCATCAAAGAGCAGCGAATGTTCTTCAGGTGCTCATGGGCTCAGGGGCACCAAGGATGTCCAGCAGTGAGTTGTGCGGCTCCAGCTCCTCATGCCACAGAGGAAGTTGGTCCCCAGGATAAAACTTCCTAGTGACTCCCTCTGAATTTATCTACAATGATGAAAGATCGAATTCAATGAATACAACCCCATTCTGTTGATCAATAGATAAAAGTCAGAGATGAAGAATCTTACAGTAACTGTTCGGACAACACCCCCACTAGCACCATCACGTGCAATGGCAAGTGAAACCGCCTTTTTAACCAAGTCCTGCCATTAGACGATAAAGACACTCAGCAATAAGGACGTAAAACATTAAGCATAGCCACAAATCAAAATCCATACCTCAGCTTCATCTCTGGTCATTCCTTCTTTCCATGCTTGGTCAAAGAATCCATACAAGTAACTGGAGCCAGATCCTATGAAGTGAATAAAGTTAGATAAATAAACAAAAGGCCTGTACCCCAAGGAAAAACTAACAGGCCAGCAATGAAAGATTTTAAATTAGACATCAATACATGAACATGCACATCTCAGCCATGTTATTCCACATCAAATTATACCGCCCAAAAAGTTACAACCAAATCATCAAATGAAAATGGCTTCAAGATTAACCATCCCAAATGGAAAAACATATACTATGGCAAGAGATTGAGCAATGCCGAGCATTACAAGGGTATAATGCTAGTTGGCACGAACAAAAATATGCATGCATACACATGTATATCTGGTCTTGCATGCATAAATCATGATATTGAAAATGTATTCACGCCTAATTTTTAAATTACCTCCAATGGCAAAAGGTTGCTGAACTATAGTTCCACCAAGAGGAACACCGTAGATTTGACCACCTTCATATTTGTCCCATCCACCAACAATTAAACCAGTTTCTAAGAAATTCTGCCAATGAGAAGAATAACAATAAAGCCAAATGATTAAAATAGCAGAGCACTCCACTAATTAAAACAGAAGGCAAGGCAATGCAATGCAATGCAATGCATTTGGTTGAATGTTAATTCTTTTCATCATTCTTCAGTTGCCTAAATGCTTTCCTTTGGCAAACTCAAGCCAATAACCAACCCAAAAGGAAAAAAAAGTTAATTTAACCAATAGTTCATGCGAAATAAACATCAGCATGATTCAACTATATGAACACTTGTATGAAAACTAAAAAACACTTTTCCGCTTTCAACACTGCCTAGGAAAAATCTATAATCTAAACAGGATCTATTGTTCTAAGGCTCACATTGGTTGCAGTAGAATAACATTATAACACACATTTTATCTTCCTTGGAGGGGGCTACCTAAACCTTAAACAAAAATGGTGACAAAATACACAGGGTGATTCTGCCACAATTTGAAACAGTGGTCCTTGAATCATATGTCTAAATGGGAGATAGAAACTCAATCGCACATATTCAATGTGGAAAAAAAAAATTTTAAAACTTGAACCTTGTTGTTATAGGAGAGAAGTCTGACAAGGTTTGCGCTAACTTTGACTGTTGCAGGTTGTCCCAGCTGTATGCTGTAATAATAGAAAACTGATTGTCAGGGAAATGTCAATCAATACCAATCAGTGATTTCCCATCAAGTTAAAACCTTATACAATTAATAGCACAAAGAAAGTACGAATACTGGCTCCTTTATCCTTGGCCCAAAAACGAAAAGGTATTAGCTACTAGCCAAACATCATAACACAGATTCAGAGAGCATACTCTTCCACTAGAATCCCTTTAAAAAGCCTATTTCAAAACTGTAATTATGATAAGGCAGGTTTCATTGGGACTTCAGAAGCCTCGGCTAATTCAAGCCCCTGCTTCTCTCTGCTATTCCATTAATTCTTACAGGAAAGAGTCTGCACACTAACTTGTTAGCCATCTGAAGTATCAAGAAAAATCTTGCTAGGCTACTTATTGTGATTCATGTAAAAACCTACATTGGAAAAGACACAACATTCAGCTAATGAAGATCACGACATCTAGCTGTAAAAGCCTGTGCAACAATGACTTCATAGGTAATCGATCAAACCAAGGGGACTTTAAGGTGCTGGGATGTAATTATCTAACTCAGAACAGAAAGAGTGGGCAACAAAATAAACTCCATTAAGCAACAGAAGAACTTTCAAGACAACAAACCCAAAGTATTGTAACCCATTTCATACAATTTTCAACTTCAGCTTACATTTCAAAATATCCAACTATTGTAAATACAAGTAATAGCACTTACGTGTGTTGGTGAAGGAAGTAGCGCACATAATCAGATACAATCTGAGAATCAGCAGCCTGCCGAAAAGAATCCATCTCAGCATTATAAGAACGTAAAATATCAGAAAGTTATGAGAGAAGGAGGGAAATCAAATCAACCGCTAAAGCAATCAACGCATTAATTTAACTAAGACCACCGCTTGTAGAAAACCATAATCATAAAGCCAAGACAGTGTCACGATATGCTTAAATTACGAGAATAATATTAAACTTGATGCAGCAGGTAGGTATCTGAAATACCGAAGTGGCAAACAACAAAAACAAAACGACTTAAAAATTGCAAACAGCAAAAAAAAAAAAGAAGAACAGTAATCTAATTCCTAGGTTGCTAACGTAGAAAGAGTAGTACCGATCCAGAGCGACAAACATAGACATTATCAGTCAACTGCGTAATTTTGTCTGAAGCACGGTTTGCAACATATACTCCTGCAAATGTAACAAGGAAAGAGATCAGTCATTAATCCAGTAGTGGCCAAATTGGGCGGATTGACTTTCCAGCTAAAATTGGCAAACCGTAGGTGAAAAAAACGAGAACATAATGCAATATCCATGGGAAACCCGAACGACGGCAGTGAATAGGAAAGGAATATATCTATTGAGCAAGGGGTATAACAAGCACAGAACAAGAAGTTCTCGGTTGATGAAAGAAATTATTCACGAGCTGGCATGTCCCAGAATGGCTCAAGACGAGCCGCAGTCACAAACCTAAATTATACTTTCAACTAACTCTTTCCCAAAAACCTCAAAGTCCAGACAAATAGATAAACTATGCAGACTATATTAAGGAAAAGTTGAAGCGAATGAGCGCACCGGTGCTAGTTCGAGAGTCAGCTCCGAGAACGACACCGCCATTGTAAGTGACGCCGATAATAGTGGTTCCCATGGAATGAGGGGCGCTGATATCGGCGTTACGATCCATAATGATCGGAAGAGAGGCGAAATGTTTCGGTACTATTTGACCTAACACCACAACGGAGATCGATCCAGGTATGTAGACAATGCCGGGAAATGAATCCGGAGGGAAATTTGCTGTTAAGAGGCACTGAGTTCCAACTTCCCTGACAAGTCCTTCCCCACACCCCCCTCCTCTTTTAAGAAAATAAAACACCTCGGTCAGTACCTTGCTTTTTATAAAATAGATTAAAAATTCGATTAAAATAATTAATATGTAAAAAATATATTTTATTTTTTAAATTACACTTGTTTATAAAAAAATGTGGGTGAAAGAAGGGATGAATAAAAAAGAGAATATACATAAGGGATGAGGAAAAAAGAGATATATAATTAATTGAAAATAAAAAATGTATTAAATGTTCACACATATGTTATAAAAAACATGCGAATTACATCTCATAGAGGGAGTACGGAAGTTTTCAGCTTCCTTTTGTCTGTTAATTGAATTTGAATCTTCTATTAGTGTCGGCATTAGTTTTTTTCCCGTAAATACAGTTTTTGTGGAGTAAATAAAATAACACATTTTGTTAAAGGCTTACGAAATACCAACTATGGATAAATTGTTGGGAGAATAACTTTTGATTATAATGCATCTTGAAAAATAAAAATTTGTTTGGATAAATATTGTAGCAGTGATTTTTGGTGTAACGGAAAAAAAATGAATTTCATTAAATAATACATATATACATATATTTTTTATTTTTTATTTTGATAAAACCAAGAAAAAATAAAATGATAAAGAAGTAGTTAGAATGTCTCAGATCACGAATTTGAGTGTACTTAGAATTTTCACGATTAAGTTACACATGGAGTATCTCAGGTCGAGACCTGGAATACATTTCGAGTAGAAGAAGCTTTTTTCTCATTCTCCCTAAAATGCATTATTAATTGTCAAACATACATTTTTTCCCAAAATGCATTCTTTTTTGACCTCCAAAATCTCTACGTCCATTGAGACCGGTGAAAATAAAATGTGTTGTAAAGATAAACAACTGTTTTCAAAATTAAATGACATGGTCACTTGAGATGATTTAATTGAGTTGAATGCTGTTATTTTACCAAATACGACCTTTTCTGAATCACTAAATGAATAAATCAATGTATCGATGTGGCAAAAATAATTTGCTCACATAAAATATAAAATAATAAACCTCAGCCTACAATCTATAAGTAGATTATCATTTAAAAATTAAATTTATTTGTTTATATCCATTTAGTCTAATTCGTAAATCAAATTTTCCTTGATACTTCAAAGTGATTTTAAAATCTTATGTAAATTTTCGTTATTAAAAAAACTCAGTTAACATTTGATGAATCGATTGGATATAGGTAAATCAGCCTAAAATTTGTCATCATCCGCGCTACTTTTTGGGATCTCATGAAATGCTTGAGAAATTATATCTTACTAACAAAAAATCAATCATCTTAAATCAAATGAATGATTAACCATAACATGTGGGAGTTGATCTCATAATTCTGTGAGACATGATACCCTTCCTTATTTTCCAGATCAAACATGATAAATTTGGATAACTCTATATCTTTTCGGTAGCCGGAATTCAAGTACAGACCTATCTAATCAATTCTAGCATCAGTACTCATTGCTGGTTACCTACTCAACTCTGGTTTCTGAAGAAACGTATGAACTGATAGTGGAAGAGCTCTGCGTGGCTTCTATGTAAAAAGGTAGAAATACAAGAGACAGACTAGCCTAAGAAACGGGTTAGCAAGTTCGTTTTCCTGGCAAATTCAGTCAGCTCATAGTAGCATGAGTCCTACGCGATTGGTTCTGGAAGTGGGTGCAATTGGAGAGCCTGGATAGGTATGTGAGAAGGTTTTGCAAGTTGAGCTGCAGCTCCAACCGCAGATGTCTCATTTGGCGTCACATTCACCACAGTCCCAAGTACCTTCCTCACTTCATTAGCAAGCTCTATCACCATGTCGTCCTCATGTCCTGTACATCATCCATGAACCACTCATCAACAACATGCACCCATAACTCTCCATTCACATTAACATGTATCTCTAACAGATGACTCACCGATATCATACATGGCCTTCTCTAAACGGAAGAGATAATCTCTGTTGTTTCCACAAGGACCAGAGGCTGTTGCTATTTGCCTGAATATATCAACAGCAATTAGATATGAACCACAGGCAAGGATACCGGTCGATCCTACAAGGGAAGATGAAAAATAAAATACCTAGCCATGTCTTCCAAAGGAGCAGGTCCCAGGTAATATTTGTTTGCTTTGTCCGCAGTAGATGTGAATCTGCATGCATAGAAAGAGGTTCCTTTAGCAATTTCACTATCTAGAACATGCCACATATGTTACACTGTAGCTGAATCAGGAGTTGATAGAAACGAAAGCAATAGGAATAGTAATAAAGCACAACGCCGCTAACTTACACTATAACTCCAGTTAAAGCAGGGTTCACTGAATCTCCTTCCTAAACATTAAAGAAAGCAAGGATTCAATTAAAAAGATTAAAACTTAACAAAGGCTAACAAGGGCAATTAAATGGTAATCTCACCTTGTAAAAGTCTACAAGAGTCTTTTGATCATATTCGCATTCCCTCCGCTCCAAATACTATATAATAAAAAAGAATGAAGAGGAAAATGTTGAGTGCTCTGTTAGAATTTACTAACTGAAACAGGAAAGAATGGCATGCTGCAAATCATCTAGAATAGTTCAGAAGGCTTTAAACGCTTTTAGATTATTTTAAACCTACTGCTAATTTAATTTCAAGAAGAACGAA
>JANTPZ010008729.1:0-12727 GCA_025593235.1 Vachellia pachyceras
CCTACTCTCAAGAAATTAGCAAAAGCTAGAATTCAAACCTATAATAATCCACCTCACCATACATTACATGCCAAAACAAAATCAACCACTTGGGAATATATTAATTGCAATGAAACTTGAAGGGAGTAACCCTCCAGTTCTAGCAACAGGAAATCACTATATTGTTAACTTCCACAAACATCTCAGTAAGAAAGTCCACATCTTTATTTTGAAAATCATACCCAATTGTCAATTTTAATAGTTGAATTAGAAATGTGTCCAGGATCCACCCCTAAGCTTTAACTTCTTGACTATCCTTCATCTTAGCAGCTTTCATGTGATTCTCAACTTTTGTCATGAGGTGAATGTACCAATATATCGTACTCATTAATGGATGCTTTTCAACCAGAAAGTCCTTTCTATAAGCCTCCCTAAGCAAGATAGTCTGAGTCTTAATCTTATTAGACACATAAAATATTCCTGGGTGATGAACCATAGCCTTCCTAAACCTTGTCTCCAACCTCAAACACCCTCCTAAGGACAGCAAATTATTTCTCTCTGCCTTCTTAGACACAAGAAGCCAAAGTAATTCATGCAAAATCGCCACTACCCACTTCTCAGACTGGTCACTATTTGGCTCAAGATGAAATGAATTTTCATATGGAGAAATGTAAGGCAATGATTGCCACTCCTCAACCCAAGTTTTCACCCTCTTCTCCAAATCAAAACCTTTTGGCAAACACATTGGGAATGCAATATCATGCCTTCTTTTTTCCTCCACCATGATATGAGCCCATTGCCCTCTTCAACAAAATTTGAAGCGATAAGGCTATAATATTAATTCAAAAACAAAATTTGATGCTTAAAATGTTAAATTTAGACTTAAATACATCCATAAATTTCCTTAATAAATACTACACAGAAAAGATCAAAGTTAATGTAGCTACAAGTTCCTAGTACAAAGAAATGTAAATAATCCAACCTAAATAAGAGAGAATTTTGGGAGTGAGGAAAAAAATTATAGCCCCTTTATCCACCTATACTTTTTGTCCTCTTCCCCATCTTGTTAACCTGTTAAATAAGAAAATTGAGGTTTGCATATAGGAAGAAAAAACCCTTGTATAATTCATCAAACTGAACACGCCCACAACCACCATCTCTATCCCAGTCAAATCTGACAATAATCATTATATATATATATATGCACAAATTAAGCCATGAAATAATCCTCAAAACAAAAAGTTATGACCTTTGAAAAGAATAACCATTTTATTTTATAAATACGAGATAAGGTGTGAATGATTGAGTCAGCTTCATGGCGTTAGTCAAAACTTATCACATTTACACGAGTTTAGTGAACTTCAATTAGATCCAAATGCCCAATCTTATTTGGGTTAGCAGACTAAACAGAGCACTGTACATGGCATGTTACCTTTTCTCATACTTCATTGCTCTCATAAGTACAAACCTGATTGGCAACACACAAAAAAGACAAGTTAAAAAGTTAAGATGACTCAAATGGTGCAGAAATACGAAAATAGAGCATTTAACTTTTATGCTGCATAATAAGTATATACAAAAAAAAAATCTTTTATATTTGAATTGATAACATTAGCGAACTTGGCACTCGGAGATTGCAAAAATGTCACTAATTCCTGGCCTCCATAGACAACACAAAGATTTAGGATGGACACCTAGTTTCATTATAAGTTTAACAACAATTAACCCGAGAAATCCTGATTTTTCTGTAACATAAACTCTCAATATCACCAATTCCCCTTATTTCAATCTCCCCGTCCCCCTCTCTAGTGAAGTAAATAATCCAAATCTTACCTTGAGAGCAGTCAATCGATTGAGTGATAAAGACGATTACCGACGACCAGAACTCAGAAGACAACGATCGGCGATGACTAACGACAATGCGATGAGAGAGAAGAGTTCGAATGTCTTGAGCTGCTAGCTGCTACTGAAACTATTGATAGCAATGTGATAATGCCAGTCGAAAGAGAAAGGCCATGACTATCAGTTCTCAGCCGTGGAAAGCAGAATAGAGGGCTAATGATTTCTATTAGGTGAGACTAGAATTCGCCTGCCAGCAAGCTCGTTCTGATCTTGGATGCAGTACATTGGAATCCTGGTCAAGTGTTTAGGCACTCTGCCATCCGATGAGCGAAGCACAAGGTGCCTCTCGACGATGTGAGATGCGAGCGTAGTGAGAGATAGGATGGGAATACGGCGGGCCCAACCTGCCAGCTCTCTTTTTTTTTAAAAAAAAATTATTTTATATTTTTTTTTTTCAATTTCAATATTTTAAAAAAAATGTAATATTAAATTCTATTTTTAGGAAATTATTGAACATTTATTAATATGATTGGAAAGAGAATCATGAAAATATGCAATCTTCTAGAAAAAAAATTGGGTAAACAAATAAAAAAATTATTTTTATAAAAATAAAAAATAAAAAAATAGGTTGGCGGGTTGGCGGGCTCCCAACCCGCCACCAGGGAATAGGGTTGGCGGGCTGGCCCGTATTCCCAACCCTAGTGAGAGAGAGGAAATCGAATGTCACCCCAATCCCTCCTCTGATTAAGGGTAAACTGGTAATTTCACATTTATAATTAATCAATAATTTAACGATTTTGATAGTTTTCCTCCTGTGGATGTAATTTTCTCTTCTTTTATTATTCTATCTATCTAAGGGCTCATTTAGATCAAAGAATTGATAGAAATAAAAAGAAATAGACGAGAGTAGAGAGGAAGAGAAAAGAAATTTTTTTAACACGGGAGATTTGGTATGTATTGGAATGGAAAATATTTGATAGAAAAATATTTGTTTAGTTGGATTAAAATGGTGGTAAAGTAGGTAAGGAAATTGTGTCAAATAATCATATTTCCTTAATAAATATTTTTAAACAAGTCATTCGAATACATTTTATGTTTATCCGAATATAATCTTCATCTTCAAGTCATTTGTATTAAAATTATATATCATTCGAATGGATATGCTATCATTTGAATGAAATTGTTTTTATATCTTTGACTATAGGCAATTGATAGGTAACTCATGAAGTGTACCAGTATTTTTTAGTAACTCATTCGAATGCTTTAAATTCATTAGAATATAATTTTCATCTTCTAGACATTCAAATAATTTTTTTGAGATAGGTATTAAAATTTATATATATCATTCGAATAAACACCTGCTATCAAACATTGTTTTTTTTAAAAGCTAATCCAAATGTGCTCTTTTCTCATTCGAATGAAAAACTCATCTTCTAAATATTCGAATGAGAACTTGAAATGCATATTGAAATTTAGTATAGTCATTCGAATTATGTTACTTACACATTCGAATGAGTATATAATTTTCAACTATAAGCACTATTTATTATATATCATTAGAATGCTTGCATTTTTTTTTGCTGGCAAAAAAAAATAACCTCCTTTTTATTATGTCTTGCTTGTTTTGTTTGATGGTTGTTCGAACCTGCTATAACCTGAAAAATATCACAAACTATCATTGTGATCTCCCTACTTTCAATGTTCTTTATTTTTTTGAAAATTATCATCATATATTTATCATTTTGTAGCAATTAGAGAGTTGGATTTAGCGATTATATATATAATTAAAGACATTGTATCCGTTTAGATTCTCCATACTACTTTCTGATAAACTTGCAAGGTACCATTCTCCCTTGAGTTCTCTAATCAAGGGCCACATAATCCCATACGAAAGCACATCACCAAGAAGAGTGTTTGCCTTCTGTATCAGCTTGCTTACTCATGTCTTTCCTATTTAACCCCAATAGGTAGGACATGAAACCGCCTATAATCTTAATCATAATGTCACCATGTAACACATAGATGTTATTCTTAAAGAAGAGAAATTTAAGGAAAGGAAAAAATCTCTAACTAGCTACCTCCTATGAGATGCTATAGCATGTAGATGCACAAATCTGAATTATAGTGTTCACTTGTTTGGTGAAATGTGTTGAAATCACAATTTCTAAATGTTATATGTTGTAACCATTAGCTACCTATGACATGCATATAGTCAAAACTACAATTTCTGAATATTTTAACCATGAGCTATCCATATAGTCAAAGTCTGAAAAATAACACTCTGTTTACCCCTGTATTCAAATCAAATTGCAAATGGAACCTTGAACCTACTTTAATTCATCTTTCTTTCTCATGGTTTATTGTTGTGGTGGAGAAACAATTTTTCTAGTGCATTTATTTGGGAAGAGATAGAACAATGCTATCATTGGCCACCTCACAACAGCAACGGAGATGGTAGAAATACATTAGCGGCAAAAATAAGAAGAATTTGGATCAATATATGGACAAATGTGTCTTTTGGATTTTTTTCACATGTGATTTAAAATTTGTTCCCACAAGAAATGGTGGAAATCAATCTTCCCACGTTTAAAGGAAAATCAGTTTTTATCAAAAAATCAATTCTCACATCTTCTATCAATCAAACGTTCCACCCCATGATTTTCAGCCAACCAAACGTGCCCTACTTCTTCTCCTTATGAATTTCAAAAGAACTAAAAACCAGAAATACAAAAAAACTTCTTTTATTACCATAATCATCGTAGGAGACTGAACAAGAAGATCATGGCAGAGTCAGACTCAGAACTAACCTCAAAACGAACCACGAAGTCGTGAAGTTAACTTCACATGTGTGTCTTGCTTGCCGGCTATACGAATTTCAAAGAGCGAGACTAGAAATGTAGGGATTCTTCTTTTGATTTCTATGGTGATGAGAAGAGACCAAGGAGATCAATAAAGACGAAGAGAGAGGAGGTTAATTAATCTGCTGCATATTCTTCTTGCTTTCCTTATTCAGCATAGAAATTTCAGATAGCGAAATTGGAGAGGGAGGGATAGGGCGTTTACAAAGGGAGGGAGGGATACGGTTGTGGAGGAGGGAGAGGAAGAATGAGAGTGTTAATTAGGGAGGGCTCAAAGAAGGGAGCTTTCAACGGGATTTATCCCAATTCTCCATCAATATAATTTAAATTTTTAATTAGAGTGCATATCTTAAATGGGTTAAGTAACATTTTTCCCACGGAAGTATACACGTTGAAGCACTTGTATCCGGAAATTTTCTTAGGACCAGATTCGCCACGGAAGTTTGTAAAACGTAGAATTTTTCATCTGGGTCAACGGAAGCGTGACGGCCGTTTCCCAAATAGGATACACGGCCAAGTCAGCCTCCACGTCATTTAACTCCTTAAACCTTTCTTCTCATGAGCGTTTGCCACATTGCACTCATTCGAATGCGTCATAATTCTCATTCGAATGAAAGAGTCCAACTTTGTTTACGAAGTGAAGTTGGAGTTACTAGGTCGAATAAATTGTAGACCTAATTTGAATAATAATTTCTAAACCGTTGTTTGCAAGTACGGTTCAGAAAGAGAAGACGCTGCACTTAGTTGAATGAGCTGTAGCCCACAATCGAATGAGTGCTACAAGATGGTATTACACTCATTCGAATGAATAAGTCCAAATTTGCACCATGACGAAAATGGAGTACTCATTCGAATGAGTGCTAGACCTCATTTGAATGAAACATTCTGAACCGTAATAAATGAAATACGGTTTAGATAGTAAAGGTGTTGCACTCATTCAAATAAGGTCTACTTCATTCGAATGAGGAAGTCCAATTTTGCAACTTTACAAAGACGGGGCACTCATTCGAATGGTTTAGAAAGTTTGTTGATACCTTGTTTTAATGGTAACAAAATTAACATTTTATGGAATTATGAAGTTGAAAATTATTTTTGAAACTTGATTTCCTGAGCTTGGCATACTTCAAATTGTTTTTAAAAGTTATATCTCAATGCTTTCTGAAAATACTCGAGCAATAAGTCAAAGTATTGTCAATACTCAAGCATTGGAACTCAATGCTCGAGTACTGTGATTTGGAACTTGTGTTTTTTAACAATACTTTCACTCAGTACTCGAGTGAAACTTTCAAGTATTGCCAATTCTCGAGCATTGGAACCAAATGCTTGAGCATCGGGTTCTAAATAAAAGGTTTTAGGCAATGTTTTCATTGAATATTTCAAGCATAATAGAAAGTATTGGCAATGCTCGAACACTGGTACTCAATGCTCAAGCATCGGGCTTAAATGAAAGGGCCTCAGACAGTGCTATCTGTCAACACTTCAAGCATTGGTTGGAAGCATAGCCAATGCTCAAACACTTGAACATAGTGTTTGAGTATTGAGATTTTTATCAATGCCATTAGTCAATGGAAGCATAGCTAATACTCGAGCATTAGAAACACAGTGCTCGAGTATTGAAGATTTTTACTCCTTTCTGTTAAGCAATACTCCAGTAAAGGTCTCCAACAGAGCCAATGCTTGAGCACTAAGTCACAGTGCTCAAGTATTAAAGGTTTTTACATAGTGCTGGGAGTAAATGCTGTAAGCATTGCTTGCAAGCACCACTAATGCTCGAGCATCGAGCCCAAAATTATTCTATTCACTTATGCTTTCTGACAATACTCCAACAAGCTGTGCTAGCACTTATAATGCTCGAGCACCATGACCTGGCATTCGAGTATTGACGTTTTTCAAAACATACTTCTTTTCAATACTTGCACAAAATGCTCGAGCAGCCTTAAGAAGCATTGTCAGTGCTCAAGCACTGTGTTTTATTACTCGAGTATTCAGATATTTTTCAAATACTTTCACCTTATGCTCCATCATTAAGTTATAGCATTGAACTTTTATTTGAAATATTCATTGCAATACTCAAGCATTAGAGTGTCATGCTCGAGCACTGCTTTATCTGACAACTTTGCTTCTAACACACTTCACATACGCTCTGCAAAAACTCTCCTTATCTGTGTAACGACATTTTGAATTCTAACTACTCTCATAAATGCAGGAAGCTCGAGTTATGGAATAAGGAATAATGAGCAGATAAAATCTCAGACGTGAAGCTTTTAACGTTCGTCTGCCATCTTCGTCTTCAACAATACAAGCTTAATTAATTGCACCATTAATGGTGAAGCTGACTGGTTGGTGAAGTGAGTAACGACTATTAATGGTGTCTAACGGCTACTTCATTACTCTTCACCTATAAGCATTCAGTACAGAGAAGAATAGACGAACAATGAGAATATTCTACAACATTTATTACGTTATCTATAAATCATTCATTTTTGCCCTCTGAGCTTTAGTATTTGCTATCTACTCTTTTGAGAGAGTTTTTCTAGCCAACATTCATTGTAAATTTATGAGAGACTTGAGGTTGGGACATTGAGCTTGTTGGGCTGAATTTGAGATAGAAAACAGAGTGTGTGATATTCTGTTTTTATGAAAAGTGTAAGGGGGAGTGAGTTCTTATTGTAAAGGCTTGTGGAGCCTATTGCTAGCGCCGATAATATGGGCTCAACCCGTGGGTTGAGCCCTCCAACCCGCGAGCTAAGCAGGGTTTAGGCGGCCCGTTAAAAAGCAAGCCAAGGCGGGCTGGCTCGCCAACCCACGGGCCAGCCCGTTTTTTTTATTTTTTTTAAAATTTTTTAAAAAATATACCTTTTATATTTTTAATATGAAGAAGATGATGTCTCAATAGTTTCAAATATTATTTTAAACCTTATTATTTCATCTTAAATACATACTTACATTGGAAATTGTTAATTATGTATTATGTTTTTGTATTTTAAAAATCGTTGATTATATTTTTCATAGATGTATTGTATTTTTCATCCTAAAAATCAAATGGGTTTCATAAAATTTATGTAAATTTGTTGTATTATTTTTTTAAAAAAATTTCAAAAAAATTAAAAAAAATAAATTTTTTAAAAAAATAAAAAAGTGGCCCGCCAGCCGCCACGTCGGGCCCGGGCTGCACAGCATCGAGCTGTACAGGCCGTTTCCCAGCACTACCTATTGCTATTACAGATAGTGGATTGGGAAATCTTAGAGGTACTTTGAGGACTAGACGTAAGTCAAGAGGACCAAACTAGGATAAATCTTTCGTGTTCATCTTCTACCTCTCTCTACTCTCTCGGTTACTTGTTTTTAATTTTGTACATTATTCTACCTCTCTCTAGTCGAATGAGTGCAACACCTTCACTCTCTAAACCGCATTTCATTAACTACGATTCAGAATGTCTCATTCAAATGAGATCTAGCACTCATTCGAATGAGTGCTCCATCTTTGTCATGGTGCAAATTTGGACTTATTCATTCGAATGAGTGCAATATCATCTTCTATCACTTATTTGATTGTGGGTTACAGCTCATTCGACTGAGTGCAGCGTCTTCACCTTCTGAACCATACTTGCAAACAATGGTTTAGAAATTATTATTCGAATTAGGTCTACAATTTATTCGATTGAGTAACTCCAACTTCACTTCATAAACAAAGTTGGACTCTTTCAGTTGAATGAGGATTATGATGCATTCGAATGAGTTTAGCGTGGCTAACGCTCCTAAGAAGAAAGGTTTAGGGAGTTAAATGTCGTGGAGGCTGACTTGACCGTGTATCCTACTTGGCAAACGGGTGTCATGCTTCTGTTGGCCCAGGTGAAAAATTCTACATTTTACAAATTTCCGTGGTGAATCTGGTCCCAAGAAAACTTCTGGATATACAGTGCTCCAACATGTATACTTCCGTGACAAAAATACTATTTAACACTATCTTAAATGAAAGATTTTTTTAAGGGTTAAGGTGCACAAAGCAGCTCGAAGTATTTTCTTATATACAACCAACACCCTAAAGTTATTTATAATGGAATTTCACCCTTAAGTTATCAAAATGGAGTAATATCATCTCATTTTAACACCTCAACAATGTATTTATTTGGGAATCACTTTCTCCTAATGGGCACGTATGCCACGACAAAACGCATCTTGAAATCATAAAAAATCTCAAAATTTATAAAAAAAACTCGAAATCCGTAAAAAATATCAAAATCCATAAAAAGCATCTCAAAATCCGTAAAATATCTCGGAATCCGTAAACTCATTTCTCCCAATGGAATTCCCAAACACACACTTCTTCCTCTAGATACTTCTTTCTCTCCCCTCTCCTTCACTCCCCTTTTCTCACTCTTAATCGACAAGGTTACCAAGTCAGTGAGTGCTTCTTTGATTTTGTTTTTATTTAGTGAAATAAACCTATGATTTAATCAGAACTGTAAAATCAATTGCTTGAACATGAATAGTTTTTCTTTTAGTATGACTGTATTAGTTAGTTATTGCAAACAAGATATAGGGCTTGTTTGGGGAGGTCGTTTATCTCCCCAAAATCCATTCCTACGCTTACCGAAAATAAAATTCCTCTCACATCTTTACCTCGGATTCTGTGATTGTTCTCCCAACGAACTATCCAAACAAGCCCATATACTTTTTTGCAATCATGTGGAATTTCTTGGCTTCAACTTAATGCCTAGAGGCCCAACCTAGGTTTCTCTGTCAATTTGTGTAGCTTTGTCGGCATGGGTCTCCTATGAATTCCACATATCTAGATACTTGTTCATTCACCACTGGTGCTTTTATTTTAGGAATCCATTGAAAGAATAATTTTATGGAATTCAAAGGTAAATATATAAGAGAAATTTTGTCAATGGAGCGATAACTTTGATTGAGAAGGAAAGAGGAGAAAGATGGGGTTTGACATGGTTGAGAACCGGTCTTAACAAACGTTTGAGCGTGTATGATATTGCTCCATTTTAAAAACTTATGGGGTAAAATTGCATCATAAATAATTTTTAGCTTGTTGGGTACATCTAAAAAAGTACTTTCAAATGTTGGTTGCACCTTGGCCCTATTTTTAATTATAGTATGTGTTTCAGTTGTTTTGAAATATGTATATATTTTCATCCTTTTTAATGGATATAAAAAAATTTAAAATGCAATTAAATACTCACTTATGACGTTATATCCAATCAGAAGTCAAAATATTTAAATTCGAGTAATATATTAAACTGTCTTTAAAAAAATTAGTTGGATAAATTTACATGATATTTATTTATCTCGTTGCAATAGTTTAGATAAGCTTAAAAGGATTAGTGCATAGCAACATGACTCTATAAATAAATCCCTTCAGCTTATATGTCTATACAAAAATCTCTAGAACTGTCATCATAATTCATGTATACACACACTCATCTACTCAAATTCTTTGAAAGATCTTTATATTTGAATTGTTTAGAATTTAATGGGAATAAAAAAATATGGGCATACAATGTTATGTTAACATTATAAACAACAGAAATGATAAAGAAGAGATATATAAGTTAGGAAAACTTCGATGTGACAGTTGACTATAAAATTATTAAAGTTATTAATGGGTCCGTTTGAAAAAGCGGCAGAGAAGTACTTTTACGCAAGTCGAGATAAACATGTGGAGGAGATTATATTGTTCTGCGGAAAGACACTGTTGAACGTGCGTTTAACTTTTGAAAATTTTGTTCCAAACAAGCCCAATATATACTAGAATCAAAATTCCACCACTATTCAAGGGGCTATCAATCTCATTCCTAAAAGTAATGATACTAGAATCAAAATCATCGTTGACCTTGGAATTTAGAAGTGTGTGAGTGTGTGTGTGTTCATTTCATTTTTCATATTTAAGTTTTCACTGCAATATTTGATACTCTTAGGTTGATGAATATGTACGATGGGTTTGAGTGCTAACATTTAAAATTCATCACTATATGGTTGGCATTTTTTATATTATGGTGGCTACATGTGTAGTGAAATAATGATTGTACCACGAGATAAGTGACATATATTGTGCATATTTTGGAAGCACTTCTTCCTAATGGTACATGTAAGTCAAGACAAAACTATATCAAAATATGTAAAAACTATCTCGAAATCCATAAAAACCATATTGAAATATGTAAAATCATCTCGAAATCTATAAAACCATCTCGAAAGCTGTAACACATTTCTCCCAACGGATTTCCTAAATATATAAAAATCTGGTTCATATGGTTGCTTCCTTCTAATCATCAATTCTCCTTTTTATACTGTTATCTGATTGGGTTATATTTAGCTTGTTTGGCAAAGCGTTGAGGAGAGTTAAAAACACATTTAACAGTGTTTTTTCGCAAAACGAGATAATCTCCTTCATATATTTACCTCGGTTTGCATAAAAGTACTTCTCTACCGCATTTCTAAACGGATCCATTTTATTATTGTTAGATCCAATTGGGGTTAATTCCCCCAAAGGCAATTTTGCATTCACAAACTCAAATTTAAAACTTCATATTTAAACTGTTAAAGCTCTTCACTCCTCTAGATTTTAATTTTTCTGTTTTTTATTTATTATAAGGAATAGTATAGTCTTTCTATAAGTTATAACAAATCATAGAAAATTAATAAAAGCATTCCGTTAAAAATTACTACAAATCAAATATAGTTTTCAAATTTTATTCTCACTCTTTTTTTTTTCTAATGCCAATTCATTAAGCCTACTTATTAAGCAGGACCAACAAGCACAGAAACCGTTGAAACCCATAAGTAGTGGCATAACCCAAAAAAAGTATTGTATAAAAAAACCCAAAAAATAGTTCAAGGATCAAATTAAAAATCAAAGCAAAGCTCAGGTAACAATAGAGTTTGTTCCCCTAAAATTGTCCTCTATTTCAGTAATAAGTACACAAAACAAAATACTAAATAAATGTTGTCAAGAATACACAAACCCCCCTTGTTTTGAAAATGAATACAATTTTTTTTCATAATTCTATAAATTAAACAAATAGTTTCCCTGTTCTTAAAATGTACACAAATATCACTTCAAAATATTAAAAGGTTTACATAATTGTAGAAAAAGATCAAACGATATTTGTGTAATATACTTTTTTTTCTTGATGTTGAAGATTTTGGGAAAAAAATCCCATTCTTATCACATAATTTATTGATTTTTGATGGTTTAAGAGTTGGTTAGCATCACATCTTATCTTTAATATAAAAGTTAATTATTTTTTATTAGAGAAGTTAAAGAAGCTAACTATGTTACTTAAAGATATTTATATTTATCATTTTTCTCTAAAACAATTTGTTTAACTTACAAACTAATTATATACATAAAAAAAATATTTCTAAATTGTGTGTTTAAGTAAATCAATTTCTTCAACACAAGTCAATAACCTCTTATATTGGGTAAGAACTGAAGGTAGTGCTATTTATGCTTAACAAATAATATAGCTTAGTATAAATTAATAATGTAGCTGGTGAAAGCAACACCACACAACAATAAGCTAAGCATGCTCAGGATTTTGTAGGCAAATTTTGAAAAGAACAGGAAAAGGAGAAAAATGGGAGAATTTCTTATCGACGAAACACGAATCTAAGTGACATACATGCAGAAAAACCAAAGTATTGGAATTCCATTTTTTTATCCAACTTCTAATCCCAAAAACAGAATGACCGTTTCATACAAATTTATACCCAAAATGAGATCAGCATCACACATGCATAATAGTCTTGCTACGCTCAAAATTATGAAGGCAGAATCAACAACTCTTTGGTTTTCATGTTTCTCAAATCACATATGGCTAAGACTGCAGTATAAATTAAACAAAATTCTACTTAAAAGAGGAAGCGTCACAAAATAAAAGCCCTCTCAACAAGGGACTAATTTTTTACTTGAAGCACTTGGCATCCAAGAGAGCCTCGCCCTCAAAAGGCTCGTAATCTTCAATCATTTGATTGACACGCTCCTTCTGAGCTTCATCTGAGATATCAACCTTCTTCCATTCATAGAGTTC
>JANTPZ010008730.1:0-17258 GCA_025593235.1 Vachellia pachyceras
TTTCCATTCAGTTAATCCAGCAGAGACATTATCAAGCTGAATCAAAGGAAAGATTTTAAAGAAATAGTACAATAGAAGAGGATGCCAAGTCCCTCTTCTACAGTAGTATATAAGCAAAAGAACAAAGTAAATGAATGAACGAACGAATGAATCTACAGTGAACATGAGATTTAAAGATGATGTAGATAAAGGAGATGGTTAGCCAGACAAGGTAGGAAAGTAAAGAAATACAGTCACATTAGTGGCTAACATAATATTTGATGCAGACAACTACGATACCTCAGTCTCCATATCAGCAGTGAAACTATAGTCTGTGACCTCTGAAAAATGATGAGACAGAAAAGCCGAAACCTACGCATCATCAAGAGAACAAACTTGAAATGTTTGCCACATCAAAGCATATCCCAAACTTTCTACAGAACAATAAATTGATTGGCATCTGACAATCACTTGAGTCAGCAGAGTAATAATGCTCATTCATAAGAAAATATAACAAAAGAAAGAACATGATGATCAAATATTTCAAATATGCATATAAAGCACCATTTGTCCAATGTTTCTCATGCATTTCCAATCTTTCAATAAAATAGGGGAGCACGAAATGAGCTGAAGATGTATCCCTTTTACAGGACTAAAATACGTCATTGAATCAACAAAGCTGCAAATAAGATACAAGTGCAAGGACGAATGTACTAAAATCAAAGATTGGTTGAACAAATTTATGCTGCAGTGAAAGGTTTGAGGCATAGCATATTAGCATTATAAGAACATCAAGTTTTGGATTCTAGATGGTTATCTAACTGAGTGTAAAATGATACTACCTCCAATCCTAAATATAAAGCCTAGACAATGGACTTACTTTGACCCAAAATATAAGACTTCAATCCACTTTGTCTCCCAAATTTATAAATTTCCCTCAAAAGTATCCCTATTGACCATACATAGTAAGCGGGATTCCATCAAGGATAGTTGCAATGCATATGATTGGAAAGGATAGATACAAATAACTAATTTTCTTAATTTTTACAAATTAGTTATATAGCTCTTATATCAAGGACCGATGGTAGTATTAGAGAGAAAGAAATTAATTGTGGACTGCTTTAACTTCAGATGGACACTATACTATGTTATTGGTTACCGTAACATAACTGGGCCACAGCAATATCCACAAACGGATATAGATTTAATATCTGGAAAAGAGGATTTGTAATTCATAAAAATAAGCTACGCAGGGGAACCAAAAAAGGGAAGGCGAGAGCAATCCATTAAATAATACATTTCTATAGCATCAATCTACCTAGACAAGAAAGAAAGCATTCCGAAGGACTCCGATTTGTGTTAAGGTTTAAATATTTAAACAATATATCAATCAGTTTAATCCAGACAAAGAAGTTTATAAAATATAGAGAATCTTAAGCTTACCATGCGACCACGGAATTCTGGATGCAGAACACGGTTTTTTACTGTCACATAGTTTCTGTCCTGATGCAAGAGGCAACCAAAATCTCAGAATTTTTCGAAACAGACGAAAAAATAAATGTATCCAAGGACAAACATTTTCCAGTCGGATGCAGTAAAATATACAAATGGCAAGACAACTACGTCAACAAGAGAATTCTAAAATCCAAAAGTCACTACACTAGGCATCTTGATTAAAGTTCAAACAGTAGCCATTGCTAGATATTCAAACAACTAGACAACAATAAATTTGCTTAGAGCAATGAGAAAGACCAATGAAATGATCTCCAATCAGTTTTTGGGCCAGTTACAATTAAAAGTAAGGGAAGCTAGAGTCCGAGTAAAGCCAAACTGCCTAAATCGATAACAGTTCAGCTCAATCATGACCTGAAGAACTCAAGCAAATGCCTTCGCAAATCAGTGATACTAATATTAATCTTCATGTAATAGAAGATAAATAAGAAAGATAAAAGCATTATAATCAGACTGTTGCACAAGTCAGTTACCCGTAAAACCTTCAATGTGGTTGCATATGTTGAAGGTCTCCCGATCCCAAGCTCCTCAAGCTTCTTAACCTATTAAATACAAGATCGCAAAAGATCACCCCCCAACCCAAAAAAAAAAAAAGGAAGGAAGGAAGAAATACCAAAAAACGGAAAAAGATAAAAGGGTGGGAGCGAGAAGAAAGGAATCAGAAAGAGAATAAATGCAGAAAGAATGAAAACTATCCTCCCAGATGAAAGCAACCTCAACTACGGTCCATAGTAGCCCACTAATTCCAGTGAAAGAAAGATGGCATACCAATGATGCTTCAGAGTAACGTGGCAGGGGTTGTGTAAAGTGCTGCATAATTTCTGTTTCAACAAGATGTACTGGATCCCCTGGCTTTAATAGAAGTCAGTGAGGCGAAATATGTGACAGAATAAAGTTAATTGACATGCACCATCTCCAACCAAAAAACAGAAGTTTTACCATAAATGCCTGGTGTTCAAAGTCAAAAGGCAAAACCATGGAATGATAACGTATCATATCAATTGAGAAGACTAAAAGATTTGATGTTACTTATAGGAAGATTCAGGTTGAGAATCCCACTAGAAAAGAAAATAAAGATAAAATAATGCAAGATTCATTGAAATGAGCGTTTTCTATCTGTAAATCCATTGAAGGGTCCCCTCAAGAAAAAAACATGTGCAAAAACACAAAAAGGAAGGGAGGTACAGCATTCTACCCAAATAATATAATATAAAGAGAGAAGGCATCAAATTGGTTTCATTGGTATTAAAAACAAATTAATTACTAAACAACATATAATATTACCTTCAATGCATTTAGAACCCCAAAAGCTTCATTACGGTCTGATTCACAATTTTCTTTTTTTTGAACCCCTTCAGCCTCAATGTCCTACAACAAAAAACCTACATGTAAGAGAGGAGACAATCTACTAAAATAAAGGTGACGTGAGGACATTTTCAACCTCCATAGAAGTAAGAAAAGATATTTAAAACAATAAACAATAATAAACATCTCAATTTACCAATACTGATAAAGAAATAATTGAATGCAGGCTTCATTAAATAAGTAAACTATGCTTACATCACTTAAATCAAACATACGTCACCCACCAAAGTAGAAGTTACTAATAATCCTCAAACAAGAAATTGCAAAATTGCACACTAATCAAAACACGAGTATATACAAACTAAGACAAATTTTCTTTCAGGATGGCAGAATTATGCAGAGAAATCTGCATGCATATTAAACAACAAAGAAATATTTGAAAGTACTGCATTATTAAAGACCCTGTTTGCGGCATCTTATTTACAGTCAGAAGGGTGATCTTAGAAAATTTAGTTTACAAAATGCTTGAGTTAGGCTCCTAAAAATTATAGGCATTTTAGAAAAGTTAGTTTACATAATGCTTGAGTTAGGCTCCTAAAAATTATAGGCATTGTACCAGCTGCAACAAACCAGTGCTTAAACTCAATATAAGAATGCAAATGGTAATAAAATGGATGGATTTCCTTGCAAGGGAAAGGGACTATAATCAACTGTGCAAATGACTACAATCTGCTAATAGGCTTGATCAAATGGCTTCCTTACAACATCAAGAAACTGGCATCTACATCATACCTTAAACACTGCCTGATATCCAGGGAAATCGACCCTTGAGCTTGCAGACCGGAATACAATGGACTCATTGCCATTTCCAATATCAAGTTGTATCTAGGAAAAAAAGGATGTTAAACAACAATCTGCTTTAAAATATAGCTTACCAAACACCAGCAGATAAATTTCATATGCATGTGTCAAGAAACATTTCTCCCGACACCTGTTGCTTTCAGGCAAATGACCAGGAATAAATTTATTACTGACAGAAACAGCTGGCATGATATTCCTACAAGTTCCATAAACTATGTGGAGAATTAATAGTCTAACCTGCTCAAACACAGCATTTTCCATCTGACAAGCAACTGTTCTTGACCAAATAAGTGTGTATAACCTCAAGGAATCTTCCTCTAGCACCCCGACAAACATTGCTGGTGATGACAAGCCAGCAAGTAGTTACATCACAAAGGGTTTGCGATTAAATATTTAATAAGTGCTTCACATAATTAAATCAGAAGCTAAAGAAAACAGCACGCAATACGCATCATAAAATAATTGGCTTACATGGTAATCTGCGTATGTCAGTAGGCCTAATTGCTTCATGGGCCTCTTGGGCATTTTTTACCTTTTTAAAATATTTCCGTGCATTTTGTGAGGCAAAATCTTGACCATACCTGCATGCAGTAGGTTATTGTTTATAAACAAGAACATAATCAGAATATGATTTGAACATAAAATCATTGAAATTTAAAGAGGCAACTACAGCTGAAAATTGTTTAGTTGCAGTGGGAAATTACCAGATAATGCCTTACATGTGAATAGAACTGAACAATCTTCTATCATACCCGATAGTAGGGTTCGATTATTGTTTTCTTCTTTTGTTTATAGGTACAAATAGATGAGTTTCCTTTTCAATACAGAAGAAGAATTTATTAATGATAAGAGAAAAGGCACGGCAAAACTGAGAAAATTTACAAACTCAGTAGCTCAGAAAAGCTTAGCAACCCTGCTGTAAATCCACAGGGGATGGTCTTCTATTAAAATAAAAATCCATAGAAACCCACGAAGAAATTCGTTCAAATAACTTATACCCACAAAGAGGGAGGACTACAGATTAATTATGGAGATCTTATGAAGGACCTAAGATGTTTTCTAAGATAACACAGTCTAAATGTTACTCTTTTCTCACTTTATTTGAAAGTCTCAAATTCAAGTGACAATTAAGACACTCGATTAAGTGACTTGTCACTTGCAAAAGAATTCTACTACCAAGTCAAGAAAACCTGGAAATGCACAATGTGTAAATTAGGAAGACTATGCCATTCAAATCGCAGCAGAAGATTTGGCATCCTATTTGCACGTTGATTTGGCAAAATAAAACATGTTTTTAATTACCAGATATGCAAGCAGTCAAGGTGACCAAAATTACCACCAGTAAGCTTTTACAGTATAATACATCAATAGTACCAAAACCCAGAATGAGCAAACAGATGTAAGAGGGCATCCACCTTTCAACGATCAGTGAGCGTATACTAGCAACAGCTTCATCAGAAATCTAAAATATAAAAATATAAAAATGAGGTACTTAAAATTGAAAGGACTAGCTGCAGATAAGATTATTGAACCAATACAAGAAATAACTATAAATGTGTCATTCATATGTCCAACAGCATGGGTAAAAGTCAAATTTTTGATATAGTATAAGATCCACAAACAGATCTTCTTAGGCACACTGCACAAAAATATAGCTTGGCAAAGCAAAGTTTGTTGAATTATCTAAACCATTTTTACATTCATTCCACCCTTCCACCCAGCATGTAAACAATTAACACTCATGCACCCCAATAAGTCTCATCATTGCATCATAAAATAATGATATTGTAACCAACAACAACAAGAAGAAGGATGATTATAGAAAAAGACATTCATGAAAAAGTTATTTTCTGCTACCAAAGTGATACCTACATGCAATCCATCAGTTCTCATATATGTTATCAAACCCACAGCTTTGCCATCAGACAGTTCAACTCCTTCATAGAGTTTCTGAGCAAGCTGCATTCATTAGGTAACAGAAGCTACAGTCAAAAGTAATCCAAGAGAAATCACCAAATTTAAAATAACCATAAAATGATGGATCTACAGGAAAATAAGCTTGGCGTCAATACACTTCAATAGACAGGCGTGAAAATAGAAAAGGAATTCATAAATTTGGATACCTTCATTGTGTAAGTCGCTGAGAAATCCAACTTGTTTGCAGCATCTTGCTGAAGAGTGGATGTTATATAAGGTGTCGGGGGGTTTCTTCGAATTTTGTTTCTTTTCACATTAATAACCTGAAAATCCACTGATTTTATTTTGTTTTCTATGTACGCTGCCTGGGTATTAGAGGTGATTGAAAATTGATTCAACTTTAGTGAATCAAAACGTGTTAAGTTAGCAGGAAAAGTATAATCCTTATTCAGTGTCAGCTCTTTATTGTTCAATTGGGCAGCCACAGTCCAAAACTCCTGTGGTTTAAATTCATCAATTTCCATTTCTCTATCGCATATAAGAGAAAGTGCAGCAGATTGGACTCTCCCTGCTGATTGGCAGCCAGGTAGCTTCCTCCATAGTAATGGTGAAATGTTAAATCCAATCAAATAATCAAGAGCCCGCCGTGCTAGGTATGAATGAACCAAATTCACGTTGACACTACGAGGAGATTGCAAAGCACCTTTAATAGATTGTTCAGTAATTTCATGAAAGACTACTCTTGCTATAGATAAATTCCCATGCAAAGCATCCTGTTGTTTTAACATCTCCATAATGTGCCAAGCAATAGCCTCTCCTTCACGGTCAGGATCTGATGCAAGAATAAGATTTTCTGCTCTGAGGCACAAGCCAAAATGAATTGAGCAGGAGATCAGATATCAGCCACATACATATAAAAAACAACACAAAATAAAAACAATAAAATCAATTCTTAAAAACAGGACTAGCCAATAAACCAAGATATTGAGCAGTACAAAATTTTGCAATTGAACTTGATTCATTTTTCCTTTCCTCAACATATGTGTGAACCATGTATAAGAAAGTAGCATAATATATAAGATAACATTGTACAATGAACTTAATCAGTGAACTAAAGAAACAAAAGAACATAATTACATGATAACAAAATAAAATTATTCAAAAAAAAAATTAAATAATAACTTATATTGATACAAAACTAAAGAAGGTGAATACTAGTTTAACCAACCATTAAAATGGGAAAACTAGAGAAGGTGAATGAGAAAGAAAGAGAATTTACCCGCTTAGTGCAACTTTGATGCTCTTAAGATGGGTCCAGGCAGCAGCTGGGACCTCCCACACCATACTAAAGTCATCATCAGGGCGCACAGATCCAGACCTTCCAGCCAAGTCCCTCACATGACCATAGCTTGGCAAGACTTCATACATACCACCAAGGTAACCTTGAATAACCTTTGCCTTCGTAACAGACTCCACGACAACAACAGACTTTCCAGTGGAAGGATATAGCGGCTTGACAGTAATTTTCTCTGGAAGTTTCACTTCATTGATCATTTCCTGCTTTGACTCATTTGTAGCCTTCATAGATTTCCCTTTCTCGCCAAAGCTCCCACTTTTTTTCTTTGTTGATTTCTTCTTAGAAGCAGGCTTATCAAGTACTTGTTCTGATGCAGTCTTTGTTGAATTCTTCTGTGAAAAAGCCATGTCAGTAAGAATGCTTCAATGTTAAATGTTAAAAGGCATTATTTCCTTATTGCAAACAATAATTTACTAACCTTTGAAATACGCGAGGCGCTCTGGCCCATATCAAAAGGATGGGACATATTTACTACAGAAGAATTCATAGAATCCTGTGCACCAGCAACCTCTCCCGATGAATTGCTAACAGAATTCTTGTTCTTTTTGCTTCCTGACTTCTTTCTTCCTATGAGTTTAGAGTCCTGTTTGTTAGTAGTAGGCGGTGCTGATGTCGACAATTCCTTGTCTTCAACTAAACTTTTTCTTGAAGTTGACATATCTCCATCTTTAGAAAGAGAGGCACTAGAGGTTGCATCTCTATCTTTGCCATGAACATTGAAAGCTTTTGACCGTTTCTTGTGTTTACTAGAGCTTTTGAAGCCCAAAGTAGAGTTGTCATTCTTTCCATCTACATCATTTCTAGTTTCCACTTTCCGGACATAAGAAACATATCGCTTAGGGAAAATCCCATCATTCATTGAACTCCTTCCAAAACCTTTCTCCAAATATGAGGGACTGAAATTATTGAGAGATTCCAAAGATTTACAGAATCCTCGTCTTGCAAATACAGGGATAACAGCAGTGCGCCTTAAAACATCACTTCTGCCATTGAAAGGACAAAAGCTTTGTCTAATGTTTGTATGATTGATTGACATTGTCCCATGCTTTCTAAATTTAAGTTGGGAATTCTTTCGGCATTTAATACTGCTGGCGATGCTCCATGTTGAATGTGACCTGTGTGGGTTCTGGAGTGCCCTTAATTCCAGCTATAACACCATTTCACATACAGAAGTATATTATTTCCAAAATCCAATATGCATTGTCAAAACGAAAAATGCATCTGCATGGCTACATTATGCTGCAATACAGAACTTACTCAAGAAATTCAGGAATCAATAATATTAATCGTTTTCTCTGAATGCATTATTCCAATAAAAGAAAATAAACAAAATCCCTCCCTTATTCCAGTTTCCATACGACAAAGCATTCAAGTCCCTTGATCTACAGTCCATGTAACACGTAAAAAAAATACAGATAAACTGAAAACAACTGCCTCGTTCATTATACTAGTATATTTTATCACGTTATCAGAATTGCTTGCGCGTATGTAATGGAACAGAAGTGCGTATAGACCGATAGGTAGCATCCAATTTCGAAACGGCAAATATCATTTCCCTCGAGGTATTGACAATCAGATGAGTAACTTCCATGCCTATAGCTAGTCGGCATATAAATAGAGAGAGAGAGAGAGAGAGAGAGAATGATATCAGTACGTACATACATATACAGGTGTGTGCGAGTGTGCGTGTCAGTTTTTTCCATTGTTTTCAGGATTGCCAGTCACTGACTGGCCAATGGGAATTATGTTTTGTTTCATGACATCTTCATCCATGCGTATCCAAAGTACAGAAACGGTCCAAATGTGCAGAAGGGTAACTGATGAGAACAAATTTAAGACAAAGGAAGAGGGAAGAAGAAAAGGTCACCATGAGGCAGAAGCGTCGGAGAGGCAAAGCCGTTGAAGAAGGAGGGGAAGAAAAAGTGAAAGAAGGGGCAGAAGTGGTCCTGGTCAACAACAAGTTCCTCTGCAATTGAATCATGCTCATGGTGCCTTCATTTGGCTCCGGAACTACTGAAGACTACCCGGCACCTGCAGCGTGAATGGGGTGGGTTTAGGCCGGTGGTGAGGGTTTAAGGCCAGCGGCATGGTCTCCAGCCCCTTCGCTTATCTCTTACTGATGAGCCGGGCTATTGAGTCCACTGAGCCCAATGGCCCAGTTAACACAGACGGCCTAATTTATCAGCTTGTATTTTTTATGTTTAGCAGTTTAGGATCACCACAGTGACATTGACGGGCATAAGTGGTAGCGGTTTATATCCTTTAATTAAGTTGTAAGTGGTTCGATTCCTAACTTTGAATATGAAGCTAATCATGTTGGGAGAAGTCTATCCATCTTGTGTGCGTTAAGTAACTCCGACAAAAATTGATGGATGCTCTGGGAAAAAAATGTTTAGATCACTGTCTGTGTTTGTTCGGGCAAAAAAAAAGTTAACTTTTCGGATAACACATTATCACAGTTATGATTAAACTGTGAAACATAAAATTATAATTATCACTTAATTACAGTTACAGCCTTGATAAATTTTCAAGAGTCCTGTCTAATCCAAAAAATAAAATTCCATCACTTTATTGTGTAGAGCATATCCCTTTTTTTTCTTTTGCCATCATGTAGAACATATCATAGCCAAATGTAAAATAAAAAAATATTATGTACACAACTAAAAAGCATTGTGCACAATTGAAGATACGTTTCATATCATCTCAATATAACAAATTTTATGACGAGAAATTTGTAATATTACTCCTTAAATCCTTAATACAAAATTAGTTTACTTTTTAATTTCAGGAATATCTTTAAAAAAGTCAACTCATTTTTATCTTATTAGCAATTTTTTTATAAATTTATATTAGACGTACGAAACGAGAGCTCAGTATTTGCACTGGAACAAGATGAAAAACAAAACAGTGGTCACTTTTTACAGGTCACGGAGTATTCATTCATCTTGCACAGAAATAGGAGGCGCGAGCATGATCGCGCGAGCGGCATATGCCAGCACTGCGATGGCGATAGCTACAGCCTACAGCGATTCTCACGGCAGCTTCTTTCCTCTTTTTTTTTTTGGGTATTGTCGTTCCTTTTTATTATTTTTTAATTTTTTATTATGCAACCTCCTTTGTCAAAGCCTTCTTTTCCTCAACTTCACTTCACACTCTTCTTACTATATCCTACCTGCTTCCTCTCCCGTGATTCAGTTGCTCGCACAACCTCGCTTGATACGCTCAGATATTCAATTTTTGCTCTCGCTTCTTCCTTTCTGAATCTTCACGACAATCATGTAAACTTCATGTTTTAGCGATCAGGTACCGCCCTCAAATTTTCACTCTATTTTTTCGGTGCCCCGTTCTTTATTCTTGATAAGGGTTCTTGATTTGATGCCCAAATCTGATTTCGGTTAATTCGTGGAGATTTGGGCTTTATGTAATTGATCTTCTTCATGTGGCGAGTTTTCGCTTTTCTCTCTGTGAGGTAAAATTGGAGTTTCTTTATGCGTATATATTGCATCGCATTGACTTTTGGTTGCTGCCGTAATGGATGAAATGAGCTGACTCTGTTTTAATTTACAGGTTCACTGGCTACTGACTTGGCCTCCTATTGGGCATTGTTCATCAGATCTCGGTGGCATCATTGGATATGGACAGCCGTAGCGACGCAGAAGCGAGTTCCTTTATGAGGTTTACAACATGCATCTCATTGATTGTTTGACTGAATATCAAGAGCGCCTACATTCTCATTGCTTCCTGTGAAAAGAACAACCTAATTCATGTTGTCGTAGAAATATTATATGGCATTGTAAAACATAAGCCGCTCTACTGTCTGCTTTGATAAATTCCAATGAGAGAGTGTGTATCGGCCTCTTCCAAATGTTTGAGTTGGCAAAAGGTTAAAAGAAGATAAAAAATTTTCTATGTTGACTTTGAGACTCGAGTCCTTTGATTCACCAAGAAGGCCATTTAGAATATCAACCTGTATTACAGTATATAAATGATACATCCAGCTTCATATAACCATCTCTTTGTGTTGACACAGTTTGTTTGCGGCTGTATCATATGGATTTGCCTCAATGGCCATGGTTTTTATCAACAAGGCTATCGTTATGCAGTATGCACATTCAATGACTTTACTCACTTTGCAGGTATTACAAGTTAAAGACAACACAAGCAAGACTATTAATATTCAACTAACTGCTTTGTTTTATTGTCGACTTATGTTGGACAGTATCTGTTTTTCTCAGCAACTGGCTACAGCCATACTTGTACACTTTGGTCGTGGCACAGGATTCACAAAAGCAAGGGGGGTGGATTTGACCACAGCCAAGAAACTGCTCCCAGTTTCTCTTTTCTATAATGCAAATGTTGCTTTTGCTTTGGCAAGTTTGAAAGGAGTTAATATTCCGATGTATATTGCGATAAAGAGACTTACACCTCTTGCTGTGCTGGTTGCTGGATGTTTCATGGGAAAGAGGAGGCCTACAACACAGGTTTTCATCATTCGTTTTTTGGAAGAAAAAAAATCTTGTTGAGAACAAGGCATGGTGTATAGTGAACTATTATCTAGTCTAGATGTTGTCATCTTATTTCTACGAGGGGCAAGAGATGAACTAGGATAGGAATATTGCGTATACGAGTAGGCAAAAAGAGAGCAATAAATGGGAATGAGGAAAAAGAAAAAGGAAAGGACTCCACGTTTATTTCCTTTTAATTAAAGGTCCAAATTCTGGAGTTCAGTACATTAGAAACATGTGCCTGCTTATACGTTCTAGGAAGGTCTAATTGGGCACATCAAAAGCTGCAAAAGGGCATTACACCCCCCAGGTGCCCCCCCCCCCGGGTGGGTGTTATGTTGGTGTTGTAAAAGATGTTGATGACAGACTTAATGGACTAAGCATTTGGGAAAAATTGGTTTCTGAAAATAGTGTGCAATATGTACTGATGAACAAGGGTGTCATTCTCTTGAAATCTATATCATCAGCTTGGAGTGCCTACTCCCAAAATTTCTGTTTTTCCACCTTTCCCCTTCTTTTTTTCTTTTCATTGCCCCCTGTTCTTGAGCTGAAAAAATGTTCTGTGGCATTAGGTTTGCAGTCACTGGTATGTAACATGTGAAATTGCTTTTACAGAACCTTTATGTAACAGTCAATTGTATTATATATGTTTGCTGTAGTTTTCATATGACTACCAACTTTGATGGGTTTAGTTCTTAACTGTGCACAGTGATACATTGTGTCAAATTTCAGGTGACTCTTTCAGTAATCTTGATTGCTGCTGGAGTTCTCATAGCTGCCCTAGGAGATTTTTCCTTTGACCTTTTTGGATATAGCTTGGCTTTCTGTTCTGTGTTTTTCCAGGTGAAACTCTTATAATAGATTTCTATGGTGGACACTGCCTCTAGTTGTTCTTGGCTTGCTCATTGATTACTTGCTTATGCAGACCATGTACCTCGTGCTGGTGGAAAGATCTGGTGCAGAGGATGGGCTTTCATCAGTAGAAATCATGTTCTATAACAGCTTCTTATCTCTTCCTTTTTTGATGTTTCTCATTATAGCTACTGGAGAATTCCCAGATTCTTTATCTGTATTATTTGCAAAGGTAAAGTCTTTAACCTGTTTGTTTTTATTGCAATTCAGTCAGAATTGCAATATGGGGTGATTTTTGACATAGCGTGGACCTAAAGTTGCCGGTATTGATACTTAAGATGATATCTAACGTGAACTTAATTCTTCCTGCAGTGTTCTTCTGTATCATTTGTAGTCATCCTTATTCTCTCGTTGGTGATGGGCATTGCTCTGAACTACACCATGTTCTTGTGTACTGTTGTTAATTCAGCTCTAACTACGACTATTGTTGGCGTCCTTAAAGGGGTTGGTTCCACTGTAAGTTTCGACAACCCCAAGAATGCATCTTTGTTTTTTTTTTTTCAAGAAAAAAAGAAATGAATAACTTCCTGCACAGCATGTAAGTTTGATTTTGGAATGACTCTCTGGATCCTGTTGTGCGGCATCTTCTTTTCTTTGTAATATGTTTGGCCAAATAAATCCCCTTTCTTATATTTTATTTGTATTTTTACAAGCAAACATTGAATCTGGCTCCCATCGCTTCTGCAGACACTTGGTTTTGTGTTGCTGGGCGGCGTTCAAGTGCATGCTTTGAATGTGGCTGGATTGGTGATCAATACAGCCGGTGGTTTGTGGTATTCCTACGCTAAATATCTGCAGAAAATGGGCAAGACCACAAAGCTAGCAGTAACCGTCGGGGAGGCCCATCGAAAATAGAAGTGGCATTGATGAGGAGTTGACGCGATTACCAACTGTTCCTTCCCCCAAAATTGTAAGCTCTGGTGGTTGTTTTCTTGTCCGTTGATTGTAATAGCAGCTGCACGTTATGAACATGACGCAATGGCAATGCCCCTGAACAGAGTAACTGGGGAAAATATGAATATTCAGTTAAAATATTGCATGCAGTCGGTGCTACCTTGTTATTCCCCCACCTGATAAGTTTTCACGTTTAGGATTGGAGGAGTATATTCATAATTTTTCAATAATAGTATGATAAACATATAATTTGTATTATTTTTGTTACTTAATATCACATAATGTGGATTTCTCGTACGTACAACATAAAATGTCTATCTAGATTGATTAATACAGTCATTAACCCATCATAAATATGTCAAATTTCATCGATTTGAAATATTGATTTATGTAATTTAATAAAATTTTGGATCATTTTATCATTCAAACAATCAAAACTTATTATTTGAAACTCATTCGACATTAACATTAAAATGGAAGGATAAAAATTATGTTTGTAAATGTATCTTGCTTTCTGTGCATACATGCAAGGCTAAAATGGAAGGATAAAAATTATAGTAACCTGTCTATAGATGTATCTTGTTTTCTGTGCATACATGTCTGCATATACATATATCACAGCTTTTTACATGTTTGGGAATCCGGTTTTCTAACGGACACGTAGGTCAAGATAAAAAGCATATCAAAATTCGTAAAGATCATTTCGAAATCCATAAAAATCATCTTGAAATCCGTAAAATCATCTCAGAAGCCGTAACTCCTTTCTCCCAACGGATTTCTCAAACACACACTTTGTTTGGTAACTCATTCCAACCCCCCGTTGCATGTGAGATAGGACAAAACTCCTCTCGTATGTTTACCTTGAAATCCATAAAATTATTCTTCTAACGGTTTTCTAAAACACACAATCTGTGTGATTTACGAAGGATGGTGCTGTTACTCTCTCTGTCTTCTCCCCTCTTAAATGCACTCACACGTTATATGTTAGATGTGGACTTAACATTAACGAGGCGCATCTGCCTTATGGCCTATGGGTATGTGTGGACCAGGAATACGTCCCATAATGCAAAGTGCACGTGAATAGACACTTGATATATCCTCGAACTCGTGGGTTGTCTGGTGGTTTTCTCCAAAATTAATGCTGCCTCTGTCTCCTTTGTTTACCCTTTCTTTATTCCGAGGAAATGGATTTATCCCCTGCAGCAATGAAAAGCCCAAGCATATCAAACAAGAAAGAGCCTCTTTATACAAAGTATGAAAAATTAGGTTGACCCAAATTGAGATAATTTTTTCTCACATATTTATTTTATAAATTATAAATCATGTTAAAAAATAATTTTTACTGTTAATCTAAACATACCCATTTATAAATTATGTTAAAAAAATAATTAAATTATGTATAGCTAAGCTGAATGCTGATGCACCCTCCTCTTCCAGTCTTGATTGTCACTGCAACCATCAAAAGATGGAAAAGCCAAAAACAAAAAATTGTAGTATCCGTTTGGAAACACGGTAAAGAAGCACTTTTACACAAATCTAGATAAATATATGAAGGAGATCATCTCATTTTACAAAAAAACACTGTTAAATGTACGTTTGGCTTCTACAAACGCTCCGTCAAATAAGCCTATAACATCCTATACTTCAACGAAGCCCATCTTTATTCTTTTTTAGCGAACAGTGGGAGGCTTCTTTTTCCTGATACTGAATAAAAAGCCATCGCCATCCCTCACCAGTGTCTCTCCATCCACCTTTTTTATACTTGTTGGATACAATATTAAACATTAAGTATTTCTTTTGAAGATGATTTAAACTTATAATTTATCGTATGGTAAAAAAAACTAGTCCGTTCCATACCAGATCCCATTGTTGTTGGTATCTCTAGACCTTTTTTGGATGAAATTTGCATAGGCATTGGCGAACCAGGTAAGCTGACAAATTAATGGATCTGGTTGGAAGAATAGAATGGTCCACATGCCACTTTGATTTCATTTACAGCTCTAGGCTTTGCGTGTGTGGCTCACTTCATAGATTCCAAATCCATTACTTTGGTTCTCAACTGTCTGGTTGACATATTTTCTTTCATCCTTCTTCTTCAATTTTATTTTTCCTTTAAGCATTATGGAATATTTTTCTTCTACTTTTATTGTTGAAGAACAATTCCAGGACAAGAGCATCCCATTCTTGCGAATATTTTTCTTCTATTTTTCCTTAAAGTCTGGTTGACTTTAAGATAGGAATTGTATGCAGGATCTTCCTACATGTTTAATTGTTACCATACTTGCGAATAATCCTAATTGTTTATTGCTCATGATCATATTATCTTATATAAAATGTATGAAAAGGACGAATTACTGTATTTTAATTCTCAATGAACTCTCCAAGCTTACCAAATTACACCCAAGTTAAGTGAAATTAATGCATTCGAAGTGTAAAGAGCGTGGGCGTCTTGGAGATTAAAAAAAGAAAGAAAGAGGGGAGTGCAAGCGTATGAAAAATATATATATATATAAGTAAATAAAGATAATTGAGAAAAAACATATAATAACATTATTTTTATGGAATGTGGCAGTGGAAAACAAAAAAAAATGAGAGAAAGAATGCTGCGAATAAGATGGAGAGGGGGTGAATGGGAGAAATGAGTTTACAGATTTAAATATGATTTTACAGATTTTAAAATATTTTTTATAGATTTTAAAATATTTTTTATCTTAATTTTCATGCACCGTTATGAAAAAATTTTCCCTAACATGCACAGTGTCAACCAGTAAATTATGATCGAGGTTTGGCCCAAAAAAATTGTTAAAAAACACTTCACAGAAACAAATACCTTCTTATCCACCACTCTCTTTGTTCATGCCTTGGCCCAATAAGGAATAGATTTTTTATTTATTGCTATCTCTAATTCTTAGAGTAACTTATAATTGTTATTTTTAAAAGAAAATTATTTTAAATTATCTATATATTATGAAATATATATATGTATATAATTATATATCAGTGTATAAGTAAAGTATTTTAGACTAAACAAGATGCTAAATATATCAGATTAATTAAGGCGAAGAACTTTTAATATAATCTTTTACTATTTACTATTTTAGTCTAAAAATAAAGAAAACTTCGTGCACAGTGTTAAGGCGACTGATCAGTGGAGTTGCTGGCAAAAAAAAAGATTGATTAACGAAGTTGTGGGAATCTGCATCCCCAGATGGAATCGTAACTTCAATTGTAAGATTTGAGTCCGTTTGGAAAAGTAGTGGAGAAGTACTTTTACTATTTACGAGAAGGAGATTATCTCGTTTTACAGAAAAATACTGTTGAACGTGCTTTTGAGGTGTTCAGAAGTTTTACCAATCATCCCCAATGATGGCGAAAATCGTAACTTCTCTTAACTTCTAATTTGGTTCGACAGTAAAGAACGTCGGGTCACGATGCAAAAAAAAAGTAATAGGTGACATATTATTTTTTTATTATTTTGAAAAATCAAATCATATTTATTTTGTTCGCATATAATATATTTTTCCTCAAGTTCATCCATGGTTATGATCACCCAAAGATCGTGAATCTAGAAAACTGTGTGTCCAGTTCAGGCAGTGATCGAATTAAGCTGCGAAGGTCTTTGTCCGTGACGTGTCCTTTTTCTGTTATTTCCGTTAATCTGTTTTTTTCATGCGCCGGAATTAGTTCTGTTAATATTAATGTAAAATTCATTTTTATGCGCAGAGCAGAGGTTAGAAATAAACTACAAAAATTCACAACTGGTAAATCGTGTCATTAGGAATGGAGAATAATCCATGCAAATTGTAGCAGGCACATGAATACATAACTATTTAATATTTATATACAAACCTTCAAGTCCACCCAACAAATGGGCATACCGTTTGTCGGAGGCCTTGATCACGATATCATGCCAAAAAGAAAAAAAAAAGTTTCTTTTTTCAGGCATTGGTCAACTACTCATGGGCTGCTAACCACTGTTCTCCTGAGGGACATTTCTTAATTTATCACTTAAATCC
>JANTPZ010008731.1:0-14875 GCA_025593235.1 Vachellia pachyceras
ACTTTTTCTCTCTTTCTCTTTCTTACTTTCCTCTTTCATACCCACTTTTTCTTACTTTTTTACCTCGAAATCTGTAAAAGCTATAACTTCCCAAACATAAATCACATTTCAAAACCTAGGTTTTACCTCGGAATCTGTGAAACCTAGATTTCAAACCTAGCATCCAAACCAGCCCTAAGACAAAGGTTGATCCTCAAAATTTCTTTAGTAATGAACCGAGCATACCACTCCTAAGTTCTATTGCTACTTCAAGATGAAGGATATATGGCATTAGAAGGTAACCCGGAAAAGGTAGTGTATAATAGTTCCAGGAGCCTATGTAAAATAGCATTATTTTCTAACCTCTCTGCATTGTTCAATTTGAGAGACAAATAATCATGAACAAAGTACAAAAGGGGGTGTATGATCATAGGTGCAAAACACATTAGCAAGCCTATTGCTACATTGAATGTTAAGACACACATTATTTTTTTTGTTGCTTGACGAGAGTCGAAGCTCAAAATAAAAACTTTACACTAGTGGGGAATTTAATCCCAAAATATCATATAAGCACATCTCCTTCAAATGACGGGGACAATAACTATAAACCTTAGTGGAGGATATAACCTCCCTAGTTAAAGCATCAGCTAAAATATTTTGCTCTCTTGGGGCAAAATTAATACGCACGGACCAATCCTTTAACATGAAGCGCCTAATTTGAGTCACCAGTAGGCCTTCATCATTGCCAAGTCCCTTTGTGTTGAGCATGTCCACCAGATTTTTATCATCCGATTCCATAACCACCTTCCTGAAGCCATGTTCATAAGCTAGTTGCATACCCCTGTGCATTGCCCATTTTTCAGCAACATGGGTTTCACATTTCGTTATGTTTTTTTTGCAAATCCCATGATCCAGACACCCCTATGGTCTCTAATAATCCCACCACAACATGCCTTTGAAGAAGTCCTCGAGACAGCACCATCTACATTAATTTTCATCCATCCCTCATCCGGTGGTACCCAATATGGCAGTCTCATGTCCTTTAAGTCAGGTGTCAACTGTAATATGTCACTGCACTGGGCATAACTTTTCCACCTCGTTAGTATGAAATTAAAGGGGTCAGATGGTTTTATGAAATTATCCTCAAAGATTTCTTTGTTTCTCCAATTCCATAGGTACCAGCATGCCACTCCCCAGAAGAGATCCCAATTAGAGATTATTTCTACTCCCAAATCCCTCTTCAAATTAACTGTCATCCACTGATGTTGAGGCCATGAGAAGAAACTTGGCATGTGACATGGATGAACTGCCTTAACCCAGAATTCTCTGGCATAGCTACAATCTCGCAGTACGTCAATAGCATCCTCCATTGCATTATGACAATGTGGACAAAGTGGTGAAGTACCAGACCACTTACTCCTCAACTCGTTGGTTTGGAGCCTGTTATGGGAAGTTTTCCACAAGAAAATTTTTATTCTCTCAACTCCTCTCCATCTCCATATCTGCCTATATAATGGGTTATGCCCATTAGCAGTGCATTTTTCCATAGTAAAACATGCACTTTTGACTGTGAACAATCCATTTACTATGTGTCTCCAAATTATAGCATCATCCCTCGCTGTAGGAATAGGTAGTAATGAAGCTGATAAATGCAGTATAACATCATCCTGCACCAGGTCCTTCAACCGATTGAAATCTCATTCCCTATTTCTAACCCATTCCGCCACTGTTGAATATTCTTCTTCTGCAGTCAAGGTTCTAGTGCATAAATCCTTGATTTTCCCTCCTGGGATGAGCCATTTGTCAGTGAAAAAACCCACCCTCTCCCCATTCTTGATCTGCCACTTAATACATTCTTCTACAAGATCCTGTTGGTCACAAATAAATCGCCATAAATTTGAATCTCCAGGCTGCACATTAAATAGAGAATGCTCAGACCTGAGCATATATTTATTACATAAGGCATCTGACCATAGTCCTTGGTTTCCTATAAGGAGTTTCCAAGCCAACTTAGCTCCAAATGTGCAATTCATAAATTGCATCTTACGAAGTCCTAGACCACCATGACTCTTAGGTTGAGTGACATTTTCCCAACGGATTGGGTGACATCCTTTACTACCATCCGACCCCCAAATGAAATTCCTCTGTAGCCTTTCAATCTCATTACAAATTGTTGCTGGGATTTTCGCCACCTGCATAGGGTATAAGGGACAAGAACCAAGCATAGACTTTGCAAGGGTAATTCTACCTGCCACAGAGAGGCTACTGGATTTCCATGCAGTAAGCTTATCTCTGACCTTATCCACAATGAACTGAAAATTTTCTGTTGGTCTCCTCTTTCTAAACAAAGGGAATCCCAAATATCTCCCTATCTCAACCGTTATCCTCATACCAGCAACTTCCTCTATCTGTCTTCTCATTCTGCTTGGGACTTTCTTAGAGAAAAAAATTGAAGACTTTGCCTTATTCACCTTAGCTCCTGAGGCCTTACAGAACTTGTCCAGGCACTCCATCATGATAGCTGTCTAATCTTCTGTTGCTCCCCCAAAAAACAGTATATCATCCGTAAACATTAGGTGTGAAATGTTAGGTCCTTCTCTAGACATCCTAATTGGTTTCCACTGTTGAGCTTCAACCGCATCAGTGATAATGTGTGATAATCTATCCATGTAAAGAACAAATAAGAAGGGGGAGATTGGGTCCCCTTGACGAAGGCCTCTCTTTGGGGTGATGAGCTCAGATTGTTCCCTATTCCATAACACTTTATAAAGTGCAGAATTAATACACTTCATTAGAAAACTCATCATATCTTGCTCCATTCCCAGATCCTTCAAAATCGTCTACATAAAGCTCCAATTTACTCTATCATAAGCCTTTTCCAGATCTATTTTCATTGCCATAAAGCCCTTTCTTCCTTGCGCTTTATTCATAGTGTGCAGAATTTCCTGGCCTATAATGATGTTGTCTTGGATATGGCGTTCTGGGACAAAACCTAACTGAAAAGGAGATATTAGCTCATTCATTAAAGGCTTCATCCTTGTAGCAATGATCTTGGAGATGCATTTATAGTGTACTGTGCATAAGGAAATAGGTCTGAAGTGCTCAACTCTCTCAGGTCTTCCCTTTTAGGAATGAGAGTGATTAAAGTCTTGTTTGCCTCTTTTAAGTCCCCACTTCCTTCAAATACCGTTCTCACAAAATTACATACAACTTTCCCTACTGTGCTCCAGTTTTTCTGAAAGAAGGTAGGTGGAAAACCATCATGCCCTGGCGATTTAAATGGTCCCATAGTAAAAATTGCATCACGAACTTCCTCATCACTTGGGATGCTACTCAATTGTCTTATTTGCAAATTCAACTGATCAGACAAAGGAAAGTTTGGCACAATTTTAAAGGAAAATTGCCCTCATTCCTCTGTCTGAAAAATCTTCTTGAAGTAGGTTGTTATTAGCTTTTTCACCTCTACTTCCTCTTCTGTCCACACACCATTCTCATCCTTAAGTGCCTTAATGATGTTCCTTCTCCTTCTGACTGTGGTCTTTAAGTGATAATATCTAGTATTCTTGTCTCCCTGTGTTATTCAATCAGTCCGAGACTTTTGGAATCACTTGATCTCCTCCAGCTTTAGAACCTCATCTAATTGTTTCTGTAAATCAACCTCCAAGTTGCATAGGAAGCTGGAGTAAGGATAAGTAGAAGCCTTTTGAATGCCATTGATTCTTGCCAATAAATTAACCTTCTTCCTTTCAACATAGCCAAAAACCTCCTTATTCCAGAAAGGTATCTCCCTCCTAATGTTATCCATGTTCTTGTGAAGATCCCCATTTTCCTCCCAATTTGCATTCAGGAAATCTTTAAAATTGTTATAAGTTTGCCACATTGCCTCAAAAGGAAAGCTCTCTTCCTATAGTTCCTGTGATCATTTACACCTAATGACAAAACAATAGGATTATGGTCTGAAAATTTCGTTCAAGGAAGAACCTTAAGGAAACAGTTTGGCAAGGCTGCTAACAGTTATGGATTCGACAGCGCTCTATCAAGCCTCTCGTACAACCTTTTGAAACCAGCCAATTGTGGCCCCCTCCACATGTATCTAACACTCAGATCCATTAATTACTAGCCCAACGATGTATTTCACTTCTAACGTTCTATAATTGTACGTGCATAGTAAACTTAGATTGCTGATGTGCGACCTTTATAGAGCTTATTTTCACTAATTCTTGTCTTGATATTAGAGCCTTCCTATGCTAGCCACCATGTCAACCTCCTCTGAAACCCAAAGCTCAACTCCCAATAATGAGAGCTCCATTTCTGCTTCCTTCTTAGTTAGACTCAATGAGAAAAACCATTTTCCGACCTAGAGTTGTCCAGTACCACTGTAATTACTCTATCAGGCTCAACATGTCCTACCAATTATTAAAGGCTATAAACTTGAGGGGTGTAACAACCAGCGGCCTCCCTCACATATATTGTTTATGTTTGCAGTCGTAATTAAAAGCATGATTTTATTCCTCTGAGTGCAGCCGTAGCCACCCAGAAAACACGTCCATGAGGGGAAGGTATCCACACCCTTATAGGGAATGTTTCGTTCTCCTTCCCAATGTGAGACTTTACAAGGGGTTTATTAATGGGACTAAACCATGTCCTCCCTAGTTCATTATAGAAAACAGTGTTGCAAAGCTCAATCCGGCCTCTGAGGATTGGGAGTCGGCCGACCAGCTCTTGTTCAAATGGTTCTTCAATACCGTGTCGTTGGATGTCTCTTACAAGATTATGAACGTCTCTACATTTGTTGGCCTCTAGACTGCTGCAAAACAGCTTGTCGACATCCAAACCAAGTTTCGTCTACTGATGTTGCGATATGACTCTAAAGCACTAGGAAGGGTGCGATGAAGATGAGTGAGTACCTCGTAAAAACTTAGGAGCATTGCTGAGCTCTGTTCCTCTCTCTGATCTCATCATCCAAGCCCTTGCTAGTTTAGATAGATAATATAATCTAATTTTCATCCAACTCTCTCAGCAGGCCGACACTCTCAGCTGGATAGAACTACAAACTCCCTTTTATTCTTTTGAGACTCGTTTAGATCAGTTAGCCCAATTTTCTAATCTATTTACTTCACATATTAATTATGCTAACTAAGCCAATCGGACGACAGCTTTTGCTCCAAAAATACTTGGCAAGGAGGATGAGGAATTGGGAGTGGAGGAAATACTTGGGATGCAGAGGATTTAGTTTCCGTGGTGGTGGCCAATGCTTTAATCCTTCCAGTGAAGATGACACTACTCTGGTGCGTCAACTATGCAAGAATGTAGGTCATAAAGTGGATACTAATTATACTTAGACAGTGGTGCCACTGGTCATGTTACTAATTATTTGCGCAAGATTTAGACTGTGGGCGATGGTTATAAGTTGAATGTTTAGAACACTGGTTCTTCTCTGTTAAGAAAGTGTCTAATAAGAGAGTTAAATTGCATAATGTTTTTTATACCCTTAAAATCAAGAAAAATATTATAAATGTATACAAAATGGCTTTGGACAACAATGATGATGTGATAATTAACATTTTAAGTGTTACGATGAAGTTCTAGGCATGGGGAGAGAATGTCATAATATAAAAAATCGGATTGGACTAATGAATCGATCCTTAATCTAATTGATTCGAGAGGCGGGTTGGCCGATCAACCTCCGTAAAGCCCAGGTGGACAGGGTTATATTTTTTATTAGCTTTCGTTGTTTCATTTTTTTTTAAAACCTAAGTCCTTCCCCTTCATGCCTCGCGGACCAGACCCCAATAGTCCAGTACCTAGTACCCACACCTGCGTCCTCCATCGCCACTCTGCCCCAGTCCTCCCCCCTTCACGCCTCATGGTGTTCGCCTGAGAGGCTCACGTTCGCTGGAAGACTCTCGTTCGCTGGTCGTTGCCGAAAACAGTGAAACCTGAAGCTCGGCACTCTGAAACCTGAAGCTCGTCGTTGCCAAAGGCCTTTGCTCTCATGCTCTCGTGCTCGGTAACTCACTCCCTCGCTCTCATGTATTTTTGTTTTTTTTAGTTTTGGATTTCTGTAGCTCACTCCCTCGGTAAGACGATAAGTCGGTAACTCACTCCCTCACCTGTCACTGTGTTGGATGACCATAATAAGCTCTGCATTCTGATCCTAGAATGCAGCATACATTGTGAATCGGTGAGGGTGTTTTTCGAGTGCATGACCATGCCATCTTGTTCCCAGAAAATTCGCTTTCCTATAAAAAGAAACAATGGACCAAAATTCACAAGAATTCTGTCCTGGGATGTTGTTATTTCTTGCCACTTCGGGATCCTCTGTATTTGGTGGCTATCCTCTCGTAAAAATTTCCTTTTCTAAAAGTGAAGCTCTGGAAATTTTGTTGGCTACTGGAAATGAAGATAGGCAAGCTGTCTCAATCAGAAGCTAGCAAGTAAAGGCCAAAAAAAAAAAATCATGCATTTTAATATAATCGATAACTCTCATATTTTTAATATATTTTTTATATATTTAAATAGCTACAATATATTTTTAAAAAATTGAGTTTAAAATAGTAAATATCTCAAATAGTGTATTATCTTAGAAATTTATATTTTAAAATATTTTAAATTTAAAATAGTAAATCTATTAAATGGTGTCTTATTTTAAACGATTTATTAAATTACAGTTGACAATAATAATAATTTAAAATTTTTATGAATTTTTATTTTATTTCCTTCTATTTTATCATTTTATTACTTATTTTTTTTAGAAAGTAATGAAATTTTAAAAAAAAAAAGATTAAAAAAAGGAAATTAGTAGTGGCGGTTTTAAAATATATATATATATAATTATATATACACACGATGACGCACAAGAGCGCACACACGCTGGGATGCAAAGATGCACATGCGGCTGAGGAGAATAACACGCACACATCCAAGAGCGCGCACAAACGGCCAAGCTAAAAAAGATAAATAGAGAGAGAAGGCACAAAGGAGTACGTCAAGAGAAAAAGCTTCATTAATCCGGATCTTTATGTTCAGTAATCCGTTAGGAGAAATAAATTACAGATTCTGAGAAGAATTTACAGAATTTGAGAAAAATTAACGTATTACGAGATGTTTTTTATTTTAGTTTGCGTGCACCGTTGTGATAAAGATTTGCCAAACATGACTTTATCTTTCTTCTTTTCTCTTTATTTTCTTGTTCTTTATACTTTTCTTGAATCTTATTATGTATTTGATTAAAGCCATGTATGGCTAATTTTCTTTATATATAAAGTATCTTTGAATTAATTTAAGGATTTGAGTGTGTTTAAACAATTTATTTGTGTTTTATTTTAATTGTGTTTATTCATTTTAAATCTTATTGTTTGCTTAGTGTCTGATCAACATTAAGTATGAATGTGGGGAGTTTAGATTAACATCGGAAGGGGATCTTAATTGAACCTTTAAACTGAGAAATGTGATATTAGAATTTATTCTAATGTGCTTTTAGGATAGAAATATACCTACGGGACTCATATAATCATATTAGAGTAAGATAGTTTTAGTTAATGCCTCTTGAATAAATGTTTAGGGAATAATAGTTTTATTTGAGAGAGGGTTATAGATAATCGGGAGATACTGCATTTTTTTATACTCTAGATTAATTAGTCAAAATTTAAATATATTTATTTAAGTAATTACATGCTCTAAAACTTAAAGAATGGATTGATTACTCTAGGTTACTTGTATCAATTAATTTTCAGTGCAATAAAATTAAAATTTTAGTTAATTTGAATTTATATTTTTATTATTCGTATTCCGATTTGTTCAATTTAAAGAAAATTTAGATTTATAGTGTTTATTTACCTATTAAATTGAATCTCTGTAGGATTGAACTTGATTTACCGTATATTATCTTCTTGATCCATACACTTGTGGTTGATAGCTAAATTTTGGTAGTATCAATAATGCTTAATGGTATTATGTCTTAATTTGTGTTTGTGAACTTTACTACTTACATCAAGCTTTATTCATAAATTGCAATGTGGCAAATGAATGAACTGCTCAACTTTATTCATAGATGAAGTATGTGTGTGTGTAGGTACACAATTGGTTATCTATTTGTTGGTTGGTGTTTTAAATTTTGATTTGTTATATACTTTTTTAGTATGAGTGATGAATATTGTAAGTAACTCCAGTTCACATTATGACAATGTTACTTCTAATAGCAAAACTCCAACTGCCAATTCTAGTGGTACTCCGAATTCCTCTTCTTTTTCTTCTCTTCGAGCCAAAACTCATCCTGCATGGGCACATGTTGCCTTAAAAAAAAAAAAAAAAAAGAGGGGCACAAACTGTGTATACATGCCTTTTTTGTGGTAATATCTATAGAGGAGGTGAAATAGATAGGATGAAGTAACATCTTGCTAGTGTGATGGGTCAAGTAGCTTCATATAAAAATGTTCCTATTGATGTACATCATAGGATGACAGTGTTTGAAATGAGTTTCTAAGAAAAAGACCATTGAAGATATTAGAGGAGGGAGTTGAAGTTAATTTGGATTCTCCAAATGTTGGGACTAGCACAAAGAAGAGGAAATCTTCTGGAACCATTGAGAACTACTTTGCTTCTAGGACAACTCTTAGTACCCAACCAAGCAATAAGGGTGCATTAGCAATGAAAGAAGCACAACATAATGTGAAAATGATGCTTGTTGAATGGGCTATTGTCAATTGCATTCCATTTAATGCATTAGATTGCCCCTTGTTTCAAAGAGCTTTGGATGGAGTGTGTACTATTGGGTTTGGGTTTAAAGCTCTTTGTGCTTATGATTTCAAAGTCAACTTGTTGAGCGTATGGAAAAAAGACATTTTTCAGGTGATAAGTTCTTATGCTGGAACGTCGATGAGAGTTTCAGAGGCTTAGATATCCCTGCATATATCTGTATATCCTTTTTTGTTATTTATGTGATGACTGAAGTATGTTGCTATATATATGGATCATTTTGCAACTTTGTCTTACCTCATATGTTGGAAACTTCATAATATAATATTATGAATTTAGTCAGAAGCAAGAATTCTATAATCCTGGTAGGTTGGAATAAGTTACTAAATATTGATTATACAATGATTAATATCTTAAAATGTTATTGGAATTAAAGTAAGGGTTTTACAAAGATAAACTTTGATTCAATTGACTATAAAACCATTGATGAAGTGAACTTTTGGGTGATCGAAACCTGAACCTACGGGCCAACCCGCATTCCCTGTGCTGCCTTTAAACCTTTAAAAGCCTTGTGAACCGTTGGAGTCCACACAAAACCGTTCTTCTTCATGAGGTCCGTTAAGGGGTGAAACAATATGGCCTAGGTAGTCAACCTTAGTTTGCCCCAGAGAAATTTTTTTGGCATTAGCAAAGAAGTGCTGTTGCAAAATCCGAAATACAACAGTAAGGTGTTCCAATGTTCCTGGGCTGAAGCACTATATATCAGGATGTCAAATTGCCTCAAGTATGGTCGGAATAAATCATCCATAACAGATTGAAAAGTGGCTGGTGCATTTGTTAATCTGAATGGCATAACTATAAATTCATAATGATTGAAGTGTGTTCAAAAAGCTGTTTTTGGGATATCGGCAGGAAGTACTCTAATTTGATGATAACCGGATCTCATATCTATTTTCGAAAACTAGGTAGCCCCATGTAATTCATCAATATTTGGAATAGGGTACTTATCTGGAATTGTGATTCGGTTGAGGCAACGATAGTCAATACAGAGGCACAATGTGCCATCCTTTTTACTGACTAATAGTACCAGGCTTGCAAAGGGGCTGGTACTCAGCCTTAGGCAGCCCTAACCACCCCTTCGGCATTGCAGCTTCCTAATTTCACTATCCCATTTACGATGGAGTGTGATTCTTCGATGGATGGCATCGGTGCTGTCCTTATGCAAGAAGGGCATCCTGTGGCCTATTTTAGCAAGGGGTTTTCCTTTTACAACCGTTACAAATCTGCATATGACAAGGAACTCCTTGCCCTGGCATTATCTCTCCAAAAGTGGTGTCACTATTTATTTGGCCACCATTTCTATGTGCATACCGACCATTGTAGCATCAAGTACTTACTCAAGCAGCGTACATTAACTCCCTCGCAGCAACGTATTGTGGTCAAGCTCCTTCTGTATGACTTCATCTTGTATAAGTCTAGGAAAAACAATGCAGCAGCTGATTCTGTCAAGAATGCCCCAATATGAGGATTTCTTTCAAATAGTCATTCCTATGGTGGATGATCTGCGTCAATTACCACAAGCATTAATTGAGGATGAATGAGGTAGGGGTATCATCGAAGAATTACAGAAGAATCCCAACCCGTTGTCCAACTATAGTGTGGTGAACGGTCGTTTATATTATAGAGCACGGTTGGTTATTCCCAATCTACCCTCTCTACGCGCTAAGTTACTGGAAGAAACTCATTCTACACCAACTGGGGGCCATTAGAGTTATCTCAAAACCCTCAAGCGCTTAGATTCTCACTTACATTGGCAGGGTATGAAAAATGATGTCAAGCACTTTGTACAACATTGCTTGGTCTGTCAATAGAACAAGTAGCAGAAATTGGCACCGGCTGGTCTCCTACAACCACCCCCCCCCCCATCCCCGCTTAAATTTAGGAAGATATTTCTCTCGATTTTATCACTGGTCTGCCAAAGTCAAAGGGTTTTGATGTAATCCTGGTCGTGGTTGATCGTTTAAGTAAAAGTACAGCCATTTCATCGCGCTATCTCATCCTTACTTTGCTAAGTTGATCGCTGGCTTGTTTTGTCAAGACATTGTGTGTTTGCATGGTATGCCGCAATCTATTGTGTCAGACCGCGATCCTCTCTTTTTAAGTACCTTCTAGGGAGAACTCTTCCGCCTTAGCCAAACACGGCTCAACATGAGCACGTCTTACCACCCCCAATCAAATGGGCAGACATAGGTGGTGAATCGTTATTTGGAAGCTTATCTACGTTGTTTTGCAAATGAGCAGCCTAAGCTATGGATTACTTTCCTTTTGTTCGGCCGAATTCTCTTTTAACACTAGCTTCTATGTGGCAGCTAACAGTACCCCTTTAAGCTGGTTTATGGTTGCGACCCTCCATCACTGGTATCTCATATTAAAGGAGAGACATTGGTAGCTGACCTTGAGGAACAGCATGAGATGAGAGACGCCATGCTTAAGGTGCTACGAGATAATCTATTAAAATCTCAACACCTCATGAAGATTCAGGCTGATCAACATCGACGAGATTTAGAGTTCGCTCCTGGCAATGCAGTTTGGCTGTGTCTTCAGCCCTATCGACAAAAATCGGTGGCCAAAAGGAAATTTGAGAAGCTGTCTCCCAGATTTTTTTGGCCCTTATAAAGTCATTAGACGTGTGGGTACTGTTGCTTATGAGCTAGAATTACCTCCTGAGGCACAGATACACCCAATATTTCATGTCTCTCTTCTTCGTCCAATGCTTGACCTTTCGCCAAGCTCTCCGCCTGCGCCTCTGCCCTTATCCGGCAATGTGAAATTACTCCTCAAACCCTGTAAGGTGCTCCAACATCGCTGGACACCCTCACAGCAATTGGAGCTACTCATTCATTGAGAAGGCAGACCCTTGGAAGACGCTACATGGGAAAACTATGATCTGCTAGCTCTTCAGTTTCCTGATTTTCGACTTGATGACAAGTCCAGTTTTAAGAGGGGGAGTAACGATAGCATCATAAGCCACTGTTGACTTACCCAAGATGTGGAAGACGTTGCAGAGCTGATTTCGGATCTGAAGACTAAGTCAAAAGTCATTTATCGTTTATTTAATTTATGTTATTCATTTCACTTGAATTATTTGCTCATTTTTATAATTTCCTTTTAGTTTTCAGTTACAGAACAAGTGGCACCCACTAGAACAAATCTGTTATTTCATTCTTTGTATTTATGTTTTATCATCCAAAAATGCTAGTGTAATATTTCTATAAATTTGGCCGCTAGCCCTGAGCAATATATGAGAAGTTTTAGAGAGCAAATCTAGCTTATTAAAATTAATATTTTAATTATTAATTTTCTTTTTGATACTCCTGAGCTATCTAAGTGAAATAAGTGAGATACTTGTTCCCTTTTGATAAAGTGTTACTATTTTCTGCTTTTCCTTTTATCTACTGGTGCTAAATCCTTTTATTGCCCTCATGCCCATTATGCAGTCGTGCCCATTCTTGATTTTTCTTGTACAAAGTGGCAAATCTGTCTCTACACAACAAATCACTTAGCATTGCAAGGTTTTTCATATGTAAGTTGGGATGTATGTCCTGATGATAGACGTTCCATTGGAGGCTATCATGTGTTTCTTGGTGATTCTTTGATCTCCTTGTCAATCAAAAAGCAACATGTGGTGGCTCTCTCTAGTGCATAATTAGAATCTAGATCACTAGCTAACCTTGCAACCAAGTTAGCTTGAATACAGTCCCTGAGTGGTGAAATTTGAGTCTACCTCAAGCAATTTCCAATAGCTTGGTGTGGCAATTTTAGTGCTGTAGCTCTTGCTTTTAATCCATTTTTTCATGCACAGTCTAAACACATTGAGTTGGATGTTCACTACTTGAATGATAATTTTTCACATACATCCTTTCTTCTGAACAGATTGCAAATCTTTTTGCTAAAGCTCTGTCCAGTTCCTAGTTCTGGGATTTTTGTGGCAAACTAGGCCTTATTCGCTGACCAAGTCCTAGTTTGAGGGGATGTTAAAACACACACCGAGCACAGGCTCATTCACCATTCAGCAACACACATATCCATTAATTACTAGCCCAGTGATGTATGCCATTTGTAATGTTCTAGAATTGTATACGTGTACTCATCTTGTACAATCTAGGTATATATAAATTACACAGTAAACATAGGTGATGATGCGCCACTTTTACAAAGCTTATTTTCATCTAATTCTTATCTTTCAACCACTTGTCTAAAAACAAATATTAACATAAACAGAATTATCTAACAAGTATCTCCGCTAAAGGGATGATTATCCATTCCCGCATCATTCAAAAGATGTAAAGCAGCAGCACAATCAGTGAAAACTTCCACTTTCCATCCTTTATCTCTACAAAAATTCAAGGACCATGATGAGAGCTCTCAACTCAGCACATCTGGTTATCCACAATTCCCAGCAAGCATACCCAAATATGATTCTGCATGACATACCCCACTTCATTAGATAGGTTCCATTCAATCCATTTATCAAGTCGCAGCCCCTGAATTTGATCCCAGTCCGCAACTCAGTTGCTCGAGTCTTGGGCAGTCTCCAAGAAGATGAATGGTAGATTCACACTCAGAGGACGTGTGTATTTGGGAACTCCATTCAAAGAAAGGAGTTACGGCTTTCGAGGTGATTTTATAGTTTTTGAGATAATTTTACAGATTTTGAAATAGTTTTTATGAATTTTAAGATGTTTTTTTACAGATTTCGAGATGGTTTTGTCTTGACTTACGTGCACCGTTGGGAAAAATAAGTTCTCAAACAAGCACAACAACTTCCATCTCGACCAAGCCCATTTTTCTCTGAACTCAGCAGTATGAGCATTATTTTCAAAGAGGGGGGTTTTCAACGGAAAGTTTCAAAACCTGGTAAGGCCAGTACTCGAGGAAATTCAACTTGTTAGTGGAACAATATTAAGCAAGTAGATATTAGGTCTTGCTTCTCATAACTTCGAGGTTGCTTTTGTAAATAAATTTCGGGAGGCTTACAAGCAAGAAGCCAATTATGTGGCTATGATTTTGTTTCTTCTAATTCTTTTCAAGAGTGCATTTTCTTTATTTGCTTTATACACTCTTAAATTTTTGTCAGCGTGTATTTCGATTGCATTCACTTTCCACTGAAAGGAACAGATTTTCCTTTTCTTAAACAGGTACTTGAGGGAAATGATGAATCCTAAAGGAATTTGAGACAATAGCCATAAATGAAGTCACAGATCTTTTAATCACAGATCATCGACCACGCAATAAAAAAAATGGCTAAAACAAATGGATTATGGATGCTCAGGCACCAAGCATTATTTTGCTAGCATGTAGATGTTTGAAGATTGAACTATTCAGCTACGACAGGCTTGCCATAATTTGAGAAGGAAAAAATTTACAACAAAAAAAGTTTCTACCAAATCAAACAAGTTACGAAGGCTTAAAGCCATAACACGAGGCACAATAACTAAAACGAGGACCATCCTTTGAGCTCTGTCCTTATGGATTAAAATCGACTATTCCTTTAGAGGAAAAATCCAATCGGCGAGCCATAGTCCTTATGGATTAAAACCGACAATTCCTTTAGAAGAAAAATCCCATCGGCTAGCCATAGTCTCAGAATGAGATCCCTGAGCATGGAGTCAGCCATCCCAAGTAGGATGTAAAACAAAATTTCAATTGCCTGCAAAAAGGAGGCTTCCGAACTGACAGTGACTTCCTCCTCGTAGACAGAACCTGTCTTGAATCTACAAGGCATCCAAAGTCACAACATAAGGTCAATGCTCTTTCTTCTGCAAACATCGAGATGAGAGTTACCTTAATTCAAGGGCAACGTTATTCCTCTCTCATCTTAGAAGACCAGCATGAACTGAATAAGGAGATTGTGTATTCTTCAGACAAAAAGTAACTTCCAGAAGCCAAGGATTGTATCTGACAATTTGTCTCCTTGAGCTAAAAATTTTGTTGAGCAATGCTGATATTAAATATGGATAAGACATGTCTTCTCGCTTGTTTAGATATAAAGCTACTAAATTGCATCCAGCCATCAATTGATGGTGTTCGGTGCAAACTTCGTTGTATCCGACAGCAATATTTAAAAGGCTCTGGCATGACACCGACACCAACCATCTCTCTTACTATCAGGAAGTCGAGTCAAGTAGCAACCAAACCA
>JANTPZ010008733.1:0-12386 GCA_025593235.1 Vachellia pachyceras
ATTAAAATGTTCATCATTACAGTAAGAAAAGTTTTTGATATCAACCATCCAAACTGCCTTTGACTACGATGGAACTCGAGACACCCAGTTGAAAGGATAAGAAGTGTCTAAAAAGAAGTTTTGACGACCATCAAATATGCTTTGAAAAGAATCTTAGAGTAAGATAACTACGTTAATGATAATGAGATGGCAACAGCCACCAGGAGAGGCACAAACAGGGACATGAATGGTTGGTGCGTGTAGGTCCAACGTTCCATGTGTCAATGTTTTGTTTTCAACTGGCCCTTGCCGCGGCCAGTGGCGGAGCCAATCAATGTTGAGTGTGGGCAATTGCCCCCACTCAATTTTAGAGTGTACATGTAAATACTTGTTAGATATTTATTTTGCACCCACTGATTTTTAAGATTTGAACCCACTCAAATTATTTATACTTGTAAGCTTGTTGTTTTTTATTTAAAAATAAAAAATTGCCCCCACTGACCTTGGGTCCTGGCTCCGCCACTGGCCGTGGCCCCACTCTGTGTTTACTTTCCTTGAAAGCAAAAAGGTCAGAACAGAGTCATGTGCCTTCATTTCACTCTCTTGCTTTCATCATGCCCAGTCCTGTGTCCCCCCTTGCCTTTCCCTTCACATCCACGTATCCATGCATCATCAACCTACGTAAAACAAACCAAAATCATCGTTCTATCGTATGAAAATTGCAGCATGGCCAACGTTTGATTTATTACGTGAATTGTCTTGTTTTATAGCCTATGAATGGTAAAACCTTTGTGTTTTTTATCGGCATTCATGCTCTGGCAGCTATTTTTATTTCACACAAGATGGGAATATAGAGGCTTTAGCCACACTCTTTAACTTTCAGAAAATTAGGTATACATTAGTAATATGTTATTTATTTCACACTACTCATTGGATAATTTTGAACCCATTAGATTTTTACTCAGGTTCTTCTCAAGATATATCAAGAATAAACCTCATTTATCTTGTCCCCGCTATCTTGAACCCAATGGCAGAAGCAGGACCCTGATTCAGGGGGTGCAAATTATTTTTTAGAAGACAAGTGGAATTTATTCTTAATGTATTTTGAGAATAATTTGAGCAAAAATTTAGTGGTTCAAAATTAGAAAATGAGTGTGTAACATCCTATTTTTCTTTATTAAGAGTATTTAATTATCTTTAAGAAATAATATTTAAAGGATTTAATTGTCATATAGAAATAATACTCATGTTAAATACAATTTGTTAGGTAATCTTTCGAGTAAAAAAATATGTTCTAACATGAGACGTGAATTAGAAAAAAAGATAACAAATGATAAAAAATGATTTTGTGAAGGAAAATGAAAAAGAAGAGGAATACTAATAAAAGAAAAGAAAATGTAATATAATATATAAATGTGTGTGTGTGTGTGAACGTGGCTTGAGTATCGAAAAAAAGAATGTGGCCTGAGTAAAGTTTTACAAGAAATGGGGAAAATAATACACACAAAATTAGAAAATGAGTACATGCAAAATAAATCACATAATACCAATATATACTCAATTTTTTGAAAGTCAGGGGATGCGATTGAACCCGCTGGAGGACACTTAGGTCCGCCCTTACTTGAACCCCTAAGTCAGGGTTATGAGTTCGCCATTGGAATGAGGTTTTTTTTTGTTCTGCCGAGGATGGGAATGAGACATTTGCAAATAAATGAATAACGAGAAGGGGAAAAAAGAAGAAAAGGATCACACGTGGGCTTGATCTCATTTTCATAAGAAAGGATAACTTTAGCGATGGTGAGTGAATGGCACTTCACCCACTAAAGTGATCGATAACCACCATTAACCCGACCCTTCAGTGTTTTGAGCCGGATCTTATTGTTCTGTTCCCATAAATTAGCTGGCATGGTATGATCCACTAAGAGCATGGATATATAGGACTTTTGCTGTGGGACGCTTTGAATACGCCTCTCTTGAGTGGGGTTAAATTAGTCAATTACTCAAACAACTAATTTTGCCAGTGTCGAAAAAACACCACGGACATTACTTTACCATATTCTAAATTCAAAGCCTTTAATAAAATTCCCTACGACTGCTCGACCTGGGCCACATCGAATCACCCTCAACAGTCTGTGCACTATGCTGTCATATCGACGGTTTCATCGGAACGAAAACGTATAATGCAACTTCGTTTATCATACACAGAGATAAAATCTTCTTAAAATTTATAAAAGTCACAAATTTATAAAAATCATCTTAAAATCTGTAAAACCATCTAAAAATTCATAAACTCCTCCCTAAAATTTATTTCTCCCAAATAAGTTCCCAAACACACAATGTTAGTGATATCACAGTCTCTCGAATCGGACGGCCAATCCTCTGAGTGAGAGACAGGGAAGACATGAGAATAGCATACTTTTATATTGTTTGTGTTTGGAGAAGCGTTTGCACTTTCTAAACACATATTCAATAGTGTTTTTCTGTAAAATGAGAAAACCTCCTTCATATATTTATCTCAATTTACGTAAAAGCACATTTTTACTGCGTTCCAAACGAGTCCATAGATTGACGTAAAACCCATATTATATATGTTGAATTACCTTAAAAACACTTCCAAATGGTAAATCCGCCGGAGAAACTTTAGAAGCAAAAACAAAAGGGGCTCAATCACCGAAGAAAAATGACCCCACTCATTACCTAGGATTTCGATTTCCCCTATTTTGATTTTGATATTGATTATTTCACATTTTTTAAGAAAATACAGCAATGAACTCCGCTCAGTTCTATCATGATTTAAATTTTAATTTCTAAAATTTTAAAAAAATAAAAGATAGTTTTAGTCATTTAAATTTATTCAGTATGAGAGCAGGAGTCCTAATAATTTTAAAAGAATACAAGTATGATGTAAAAACTCCCATGACTCATCATAGATTTGTCTTGCTGCATTGTTTATTTTTTATTTGTTTGTCTCTACTATGTTTACCTCCTTATGTTTAGTTTATTATCTTTTAATTGTTTGTTTGATTTGGTATCTTTGAAGACTATATAAGATCGTTTGTTTTCAATTTAAGGTTTTCTTTGTTGGCAAAAAAAACTTCCGTGACTCATACGTGGCCCAGAAAAGGCTGGAAAATTGGAATCTCCTATGAAAATGTAAACGCGCGTGGATCATGGGCGCGTGATGAATGAAACTCCAAGTGTCGCCACGATGACCCCAGTTCACCCTCCGGATCCAAGAAAACGTAAAAATCAGATTAAAAGAACAACCACTCGCACCAACCCACCACCAATCTCCGCCGTTTACTTCCATTTTTCGCGCTAAACAGCCAACTACCACATCACCAACTACCATTACCATAATCAACCCAGCAGGGTCTCCGCGAACATGGAAACCCAAGCTTCTTCTACTTCGACATCAGCCAAATCGCCCTCATTGGCGCCGCCGCCGCCGCAGTCACCGCCTCCATCGGTCCTCGATCAGCCACCGGGGGTTTCTGAAATGGAGGCGCAACATCGTTTGCCGGAAGACTCTTCATCTGTTTGGGACCTGGATTGCCTCTTAGATTTCAGCTTGGACGAGAATTTAGCACTCTCTTTGGACGATTACCAACTAAATTCAGAGGTTCCTGAAAATCTGGCGCCTCCTTCTGAAGAGATTCCTAGTTCCGAGAGGGTTCGCAAGCGAGACCCCAGGTTGACTTGTTCTAATTACCTGGCTGGTAGGGTACCATGTGCGTGTCCGGAGCTCGATGCTAAGCTTGAGGAAGAAGGTTGTCCTGGTAAGAAGCGCGCTCGCACCGTGCGGGAATCGTCTGGGATTGCAAGGTGCCAGGTACCTGGGTGTGAGGCAGATATTAGGGAGCTCAAGGGTTATCATCGGAGGCACAGGGTTTGTTTGCGTTGCGCCAATGCTAGTAAGGTTATGCTTGATGGGGAGGCCAAGAGATACTGCCAACAGTGTGGAAAGTAAGCTTAAATTAGATTACATAAATACAAGTTTTGCTTCAAAACTGGATCGAGCACATCTCTTTGTTAATACATCATGGTCTGGGAGAGAATGGGGTTAGTTATTTTTGCAAATTAAAATGCTAGTGCATGATGATGGATAACCTTTAATTTAGAAAACCATGGAATTGGGATCTTTCACCATGCTCGTCAGGCAAGCATACTTAATGATAACGCCAAGCTTGAAGAATAAATTAACCCCCGGGGGAGGGGTGCGGGGTGGGGTTCATTTACTAATTAATTTAGTTCGCATCCTTTATTTTCTGAATGTACAAGAAGTTCTGTTTTGTGATGGTTCTACCTGATTGTTTCTGCTTAATTGCAGTAATTTGGGTTTTGTGATGTGGATCATTTTCATGCTAAAGTTTTGATTTTAGTGCGCTCTGCGTGATATGGTTTTGAATTCTGGTGGTGTCAATTCTCACGTTTTCTTTGTCTGGCACAGCCCTTTCAATTTTTTTCCTCATAATTAATCTCTATCTGACTGTGCCACTTGCTCGGCAGGTTTCACATATTATCAGATTTTGATGAAGGTAAACGAAGCTGTAGAAGAAAATTAGAGCGCCACAACAACCGAAGGCGTAGAAAACCAGCAGAAACCAGATCTGCGGAAGATCACGAAGTTCAACCTTTCAAACAGACTGAGGATGATGTGGGAAAAGGTTTGTTATTTATCCCAATGTGTTGTAAATTTTTTTATCATGCAAAAAGTGCATTTTTATGTGACAAGATGTTTAATGGGCATGCTCATACCATGCAGATAGTTCACATATTAGCAGTGAGATAAACGACGTAGAAACTGCCCCTGAGCATGAAGATGGACAACTTACTGCCCCTTGTTCAGCTCCTGATACCTTGAACATTATAAATGATAGTTTTGCATCCTTTGTTGCTTGCGATGAAACCCAAGTTAATTGTGGAAAAGAGAATTCTATCATTTCTTATTCGCCATCATATTGTGAAAAGAGTGCTTACTCGTCTATGGTAAGTTTCTCACTTGTATCCTTCATATCTTTTGAATCTTTGATTTCATGTGAGAATTGACGAGTAGGATGCTGATCCAATATTTATTTGTAGTGCCCAACAGGTCGGGTATCTTTTAAGCTTTATGATTGGAATCCTGCAGAGTTTCCTAGAAGGCTACGACATCAAGTATATTAAAGCATTGTTATTACTGTTTAGTATTTTTATAGTGGTAAGATCTTCTACTGTCTTGGCCTTGGTAACTGATTAACATGCAGTCAAATGTGCTTGCAGATATTCCAATGGCTGGCCAGTATGCCTGTTGAGCTGGAGGGTTATATCCGCCCTGGGTGTACAATCTTGACAGTTTTTGTTACTATGCCTAAATTTATGTGGACAAGTGTAAGGATTAACTGATTATCCTTTATGTTATGTAACATATATTCATAGTTTTGGAGGTGCCACTTTGTTATTTGTCATGATTAAGTGCTTTACAATTCTTTGATTGTGATGTATAATATACTTCCTAAGCTTCTACATAAATTTACAATGTTTTACTGAACATGCCATGGTTTACTTTATTCATTCTCTCTTATGGATTGTGCAGTTATTTGAAGACCCTCTGCATTATGTGCAAGACATAGTAGCTCCAGGAAAGATGCTATTTGGAAGAGGCACCATATTTGTTCATCTAAATGACATGGTCTTCTGCGTTTTGAAAGGTCTGTCGATGTTCTACTTGTTCATCTTTCAGTTAACTAAATATACTTTCCTTTTGGTTTACCTTTATTTGTATTGCTCGTGAGATTGTAGATTAGAGTTCCCCCCCCCAAAAAAAATTGTTGTTTTTGTTTAGATTCCTCAGTTTCATTGAAAATATTTTCAGAATTTCCAGCTTAAATTTTAAATAGGGTTAATATAATCTTTAATTCATCAAGTTTATCTTGACTTTGATTTTGGTCCGTATAAAACTAGTAGTTTTAGTCCCTCGAAACGCAAAGTGGTCCAGATTTTTATTAAATATAGGAATCAATGCTTTGAATAAAATGAAACTTAAAGGACTAAAACTATTAGATTTAAAATTGAAGGACCAAAACCAAAATTAGGGCAAACTTAAGGGACCAATGTTGTATTAACTATTTTAATATTTCAGGTTTATCCATTTGTTTGTTTCTGCAAAACTGTAAACTGAAAGTATTTATAGATGATATTCAACTTTTTAAAATGTAGCTATTATATTTTATAAAAGGTTATAATTTTTCAGCTGAGTTTTAAAGTTCTCAAACTGTGAAAAATAATCAGAAGATTTGAATGGCTACAGATCAAACTTCTGTGATGGAAGTTCAGATAAAGATGCATGCGCCAAGGCTTCACTATGTTCATCCCACATACTTTGAGGCTGGAAAACCTATGGAATTTGTTGCTTGTGGAAGTAACTTGTTGCAGTCCAAGTTTCGGTTTGAACATATCCCCTCTTCTACAGTACCATTGTCAACTAATGTAAATTGTTTTCAATATCATGTACTGGCACAAACATAAATGCATTATGTACATACTGCTTCACGTGTATTTCTTAGCAGTGCGAAAGTGATGGTACTTCTAGAAGGTATGGGGAAGGGGGGAGGAAGATTTAGAATGCAGTGGTTGAGTGGTAGGGGTGGGAGTATGCTCAGACCTTGTTAAATCTAGAAGCATAATCAACACCCCTTTTGTATCGATATTAGTTTCTTCAAGATTAGAGTAGAGTGTGCTGGATGTAATTGGGGATTTCTTTTGATATACTCCTTTTGTTGTCAGATACTATTTAAATTCTCCATAAATTTACCATGCCTTCAAGGTTTTCCTACCGTTCAATGCTGTTGATATAACCTTAACCAGTCAACATTAAATTGTTATCTTGTCGTCATTCTAATATTCTTGTTCACTTGTCAGTGCACCTCTCACTTTATATGGTGTTTATCATGGCAGGCTTCTCGTATCTTTTTCGGGAAAGTATTTGAATTATAAATATTGTGTTGCATCTCCTCATAACTGGGCAGGAGATGGCATTTCTTGTGCTTTTGACGGTCAGTTGTACAAGATTTGTGTCCCTCATACAGAGCCAAACGTATTTGGACCTGCATTTATTGAGGTAGACATCGTTTGATTTCTTTTCTTTCATGCCTTGCCTAAATGTTGACTTGGATGTTTTGTTTTAGATTGCGATGCTTCCAGTGCTGAGATCTTGTGTTGATTATATTTACTTCTTGGCCTATTGGATATGAATCTCTCTCATTTAGAAACTTTTGACGTGCTTACTGTAAAAAAATTTATGGTCAAAACTTAGTAATATTGACTGAAGTATTATGTGCCAGTTGGAATTACATTTTTCTTATTCAGGGTCTGTATCAAGGCATTAAAAACCATCATTCTTTGAGTCATTATATTGAAATATGTGTTGTGTCCAAATATGCATGATTATCAATAAAATTGTAGATTTAATTTTCAAATATGCATTAATAAAAATGTAGGATTTATTTGACAAATATCAAGGAATTAAGAAACTGTCATCAGATTGCCGATTCATATAATTCACAACTGATTCGAGAATACATTTGATGTAGTTGTTGATTCATATTGTAGACAGTGACTTGGTAATACCTATGAACTGTTCGATTTTATTGACTATGATTGCAACTGGCATAATAGTTATTGCTCGGAGCCAGCATTTAATTGCAAGTATGGTCTACTCATGAAACTGCATGTCTTGATGATAAAACATAACGTGAGATGCAAATAGAGTGTCAAAACCCTTTGATTTATATTTCCCAGTTATATTGATTCTTGATGCATTTAAAAATGTAGTTAGTTGACATTTCTGACTGGGATGGTCGTAATTTTTCCAGATTTTTGTTTCATATTTTTCTCTTACATTCTCTGTAGGTGGAGAATGAATCTGGTTTATCAAACTTCATTCCTATACTCATTGGGGACGCAGAAATCTGCTCTGAATTGGAGACGATGCAGCAACAACTAGATGTATCTCTTCTTTCAAAGCAAATGCGGCCTGCATCTGTCAGTTCTATTTGCAGCTTCTGTAAAGCTTTTGCACTGAGCCATACAGCATACTCAGACTTGCTATTAGATATAGCGTGGCTGCTTAAGGATCCTACTTCAGAAGATTTCCACAGAGCCATGACAGCTTCACAAATTCAAAGATTTTGTTATTTGATAGACTTTCTGATGTGCAATGAATTAGTTGTCATTTTGGGTAGAATATTACGGAATTTGATCATTTTGACAGAAAACATGGAAATGAACAATGTAATTAACAGAGTGAGTGAGGCTGACATGACGTTACTACTGAAACATGCGAGTCGAGCCAGAGAGTTCCTTTATCAGAAACAACAGAGGAGTGGAGATTTAGTATTGCGCTCTGTTTTTTCTGAAATGGAAGGACATAAAGTTGCTTATGAAGATAACATACCTTCAGTTGTCACTATCAGCAATCAGGTCAGGACTTCATTTTTTTACGTCTTCATAGTCTTATGATTAATTACGAATGCATTTTAGTTTTTAGATTTGCTCTTCAATTGCACGTGATGATGCTTTAGTTACCACACATGACGGAGAATAAAATTGAGTCTGCTGAACCTCATTCATGATATTATTACCAATATCAATATGATCATCAACGTAACATATAAAATCTGTAAAAGTTGCACTATTTAAAAGCCATGAATAATGTGACTTTTTTTGGGTCTTCATGCATCTTAGAGGGCCATTCAGCTTGTTTTAAATGATTTAGCTTTTTTGTTGTCGATTCCCCAGCAGTCGCTTCTCGTTAATAATTCTAGAGATAAAATCGACGACAGTCTACAAGGGTCTTGCAATAATCACGTTATCATGCGAGATATAGTGGCGTTGACTTGGAAACTAAAATGCATTTTCTTCATTGATATAATTTGCAGGGTGCCGAGTCAAGGGCAGACGCTAAATTGGCAGTGAGAAGTCCAACTTGGGCTGACAAAAGTGAGAGGTTACCTCTTTTGGGGAGTGATATTATAATGAACATGGAAGAGTTGCCTCGGAGAACGGGTTATCGACATCTTGCAAGGCGATTCTTGTGCTCCCGGCCGGCGATTCTCATGATTGCTTCAGTCACTGTATGTCTTGGGGTTTGCGCTGCCCTCCTTCATCCTAGGAGGGTTGGTGAGTTTGCAGTATCCATTAGAAGGTGCTTGTTCAGCAGCAATTTGTAGGTGTATCAAATTTTGCGGGTGATTTCTGTATTGGTTGGTACATATTTGTTGTAACTCTAAACAAAGAAAGTTGGTAGAGTTGTTATATTAGTGAGTTAATTATTTGATAGAAATTGCAAGCTTAATTCTTGGCTTCTAATTTGTGTCATTTAACTCGATTTGCACAGACGTGATCATACCCACTTGAATCTCATGCGACAATGGAAAGTTAGTCAACATCTTGGACAATTGTCGCTATATTTTGGGTTTCAATCCATTAGATTCGCAGCTTACGATGGGCATCTATACAGAATCCGATGCCTCTCTTTCATATCAAAACGACGTATATGATTTATACGGTGGAGCAACGTAAAATAATTTCATGTTGTTCAGTAAATTGATTGTTTGATTGATGCATTTGAAGTAATTGATGTAAATTCAATTGAAAATTAAGTTGAAAAGTAGTACAATTTTGAACTAAAATTAGTAGAGGAATGCAATCGATAGCTTATGAGACACGTACTATGTCATCTTGTAAAATTCTTAATTTCCCACTATTTTAAATTTTGGTTCATTTATAATTCAATCCATCACATGTGACTTAATTCGAATCAATTCATAAATTTTTGATTTGCATGTTACTCATTCTCTTATCTCTTCACCTTTTATTTACTCCGTTTGGCAAAGCTTCTCAGAAACTCAAAAGCACTTTCAACATTGTTTTTCCGTAAAATGAGACAATCTCCTTCACATATTTGTCTCAACATACGTAAAAGTACTTCTCTACCGCTTTTCCAAACAATCTCATTATCATCCATAAAAACATCCTATATAGCAAAAATTCTTTACACCTCAACATCCACATGGAGGGGAGAAGAAATATTGGCAGTATATTCAGTATCACCATTGGCCTATCTTCTTCCTGTTCCTCATCTTCCACCGACACTGCCATCTTCCACCAACATCACTGTTGAACTTGCCTATCCCATTTGAGAATCGAAGCCAACAAGAATCTATTTGAGAATCCCTACCATTATAAATAGTTTTCTCCCAAAAAACTTGTGAATAGTTAAATATACTGAATTTGACATGTTATATTTATTAGATATTATACATGTATGTATTTCTTTTGTACGGACAAAATTTATGTGAGTTAAGTCTCACGGGTTTGTTGGGGCATAACTCAAGGCTGCAAAAGCGTTTATAAATATACATAAAGATTGTTCATCAATAGGATTTTTATATGTACATTCCTTATAAATTGAATTAATCTTTGTTGGTTTGTATATACTTGTGTGCGACTTTTTCCTCTTTGATACATGGTTTGCTGGTTCTATGTATGACAATAGGTGTGTGTGAGAATATAGCTGGAGTGTCATCGGCTTATCGCGTGGAGTGGACTGGATTAAAGGGTTTGTTTTGAAAAATATTTTCAAAAGTCAAATGCACATTTAACCTTATTTTTTTGTAAAATGGGAAAATTTCCTTCATATATTTACTTCGATTTACGTAAAAGTACTTCTCTACCACGTTCTCAAACAAGCACAATATCTTGCTCGATTTTAGATTTCAAAGATCCGAAATTTGAAAGTAATTTTTAAACAAAAACAAACATAGCATCACCACCTAATCAATTTGTACAGTAAGGACTGTGACAGATGTACAGATCACACCCAACCATATAACCATCGCAAATCATTGATGTGTGTGGGGTCCACTATTTGTCAATAGATAAATTTTCCACGGAACCGGTTTTGGCGCATGGTGACGGAGAAGCGACCCGTGCTTCTCCCTCTTTTATTTATTTTTATTATATATTTTATTAATAACTAATATAATTATAATAATTAATATATTTAAAATATATTTATATAATACATTTAATATTTACAATTTATTCTATTTTATTTATTTTTTATTTATGAATTATTGAAAAAAAGGTTCATTTTCATTCCAGACATTTCTGTAAACCTTTCCTTTTCAGAATCTGGTGCTGGGGTTAGATCTTTTAAATCAGCAAAGCAGGTAGAATCATCTTTTATCTTATGCTTCTAGATAGAATGATAACATTTCATGGAAAAACATGTTAGTTGATGTGCTTGCTGACTCTCATATTGGAGCTTACCCTGTAACACAAATTGGAAGCATGTTAATTCCATTTGACCAGATGGTTATCCATGAGGAGCAAATTTCACAGTTCCAGAGGAAGCGGAAGGTACTTGAAGATATATTAAATATATAAATATATTTTAAATATATTAATTATTATAATTATATTAATTATTAATAAAATATATAATAAAAATAAATAAAAGAGGGAGAAGCACGGAACACTTCTCCCTCCCCATGCACCGAAACCGAATCCATTTTCCACCTTCATTTTCTGGCCATCTTCAAATCATCGAATATAATATACTATCCACTGTATGAAACATGTTTTGGTTTGCCTGATTGATTGGGCATGAACAGAAAAGCTTAAATAAAAAAGCTGAACGAGAAGAACCAATTGAAGTAGATATCAGCATGCTGCAATCCGTACGCAATATACTACTAATATCAATAACAATAAAAAGAAATGTAACCATAAGAGCTAAATAAGAGGATCTAATCAGTTTTCTTGGATTTAATCATAATTATGGCATATAAATTGCATGAAATATATATGACTAAACAGCCTAGAAAGGAGACAAGTGGACTTCATATTTCCAGCACAATACCTCTATACTAGTAATGGGTTTGTTTGGCGGAACGTTAAGAAAAATCAAGCGCACATTCAATAGTTTTTTTCACAAAACGAGATAATTTCTTTCACATATTTACTTCAGCTTGTGTAAAAGTATTTCTCTGTCGCTTTCTCAAACAGACACAATATCTACTACACATATTACGTGTTGGACAAAATCCTAAGAAATTAATGCCTTGTTTGATTTGGTGGAATTGGAGAGATGGAATTGAAATTAAAAATGAATTCCATCATGATTCCATGTTTGGTACAAAGAATTGGAACTGTAAATGAATTCCATGTGGAACCCAAATGGCTACAATTCCACCAAAACAATTTCATTTGAAAAGCAAAGATTTCCAATTCCACCTCCATAATTCCATCCTTAAACCTCACGTTCAAAGAGCAGAGGTCGTTGGCGACTGAGCAACCCAGTAACCTTGAGCAACTTCCTCGCCCACTACAACCGCCGGCGACGGTGAGCATCCTAGCAGTGA
>JANTPZ010008734.1:0-14287 GCA_025593235.1 Vachellia pachyceras
TGTATTTCCCCCCTTTTTGTAGAACTGTGAAGGGTGAAAATGAATTTGCCTTCAAACATTATGTGCTTGTTTGGGAACATCGTTTCACTAACGGTACACGCAAGTCAAGATAAAACTATCTCGAAATCTGTAAAAACCATTTTGAAATCCATAAAATACCTCGAAATCTGTAAATTTCTTTTTCCCAACGGAATTTTCAAACACACTATGAGATTAAACAAAACAGGAAACCCAAAACAAATGGGATAGACGGCAAAGGGTAGGAATGTTTGGGAATCCATCGGCAGAAAGGAATTTACGGATTTCAAAAAGAATTTATAGAATTCAAGAAGAATTTATGGATTTTGAGATGATTTTTACAGATTTCAAAATGATTTTATCTTAATTTATGTACACCGTTAGAAATAAATTCTTCCCAAAATACGCTATAGCGTTTCTTTATTGGGTTTAGCTGAGAGATGAGTTGAAAACTCCCACACAGCAAGAAGAAAGAACGTCCAAGAACATTATGAAAACAATGATGATGCTTACCTCGAAATCTAATATTAAACAAATTGACAGCAGTAGTACTCGTACTACATGATCTGGTCACAAGGTTTTCTAGTTGCAGTATCTGTTATATATATATATATATATATTAATGTGCTGATTTTGGGGTCGCCATTTTGTCGTCTTTTTATGTTCTTTCTTTCTCTCTTTCTCTGACCCTGTATCATTAAAACCACGAACTTAGGCAATGTCTCCTCTCTTTCTATCCCTCTCTTTCTCTCCAACCTCGACGAACATTCTCATATTATTACTAAATGATTCTCTCTCCCTCCCTCTCCCTCTCCCTCTCCCTCTCTCACATGTTGGAGCGATCATGAGTATAATATTTGTTCAATGATTTTAACAACTCTAGTACTTCCAAGTGATCTCTTCACTGATCAACGTGGATGTGTTAGTTAAAAGCAGTTTACACCACCAAATTCATTATTAGAGTGATTAATTAATTAATTAGGACGCATAACAGATATTTCCATATAGTATAATTCAATCATGCATTCACATACACATAATTATATAAAATGAGTTTTTTCTTGAAGGACTAGAATATTGGTAGTGAAGTTAGCTAGGCTCCTAGGTTTGGCTGCGCAAGGTGAAACATCACAATCTCTTCTTTTTTTATTTTAATGATGAAAACGATCGACATCATCAATTCGTCACATATTGGGGATTTGATTAACTGTTTTTTCCCTCCTAAAAAAAATTGACCTGCTAGCTTGCTCCTTGGATCGACATCATCAAAAATAGACCTGCGCAACATTATCTTTGATGCGATTATATACAACTTCTTTCTTTTTTTTACCAATAATATGAGAATTAGTTAATTAATATGCTATCATCTTTTTATTATGTTAATATTTCTCCACATATATCTTTGCATGTTTGAATAGAGTTTAGATGTTAGAAAAATGAGGACACAATCTTCTATATAAACTTCTAAAATACATGTGCATCACATAAGACAAAAATATTCATATAGTTAAAGATAAGTTACTCACAATTAAAAAAAATTGGACAATAAATTTTACAATGAAAGATTTTTGAGAAATTTTCCCATAAAATTACACAAGAAGCCTAAATTAAAAAATGTGGATGACGTTTGGGAAGAGTAATGACAAGAAGGACCTTTTGAGGTGGTCGTTAGGTTCTGTCATTAACTATGAGGTCTCTCAGGATCTACTATGTTGTCACACCAATTTCTCAAATATAATTGCCTCATCATCAGATCAATGAGCTTAATTGACTCTGAAGTAATCATTATGCTAAGCAATTGGCATCACCTAATACGAAACTGCCTTGTTGGTTGTTGAATTATTAAAGAAGACAAATATTGCTGGCTAGGTTTTATCATTGTATTCCATCATCAACTGTATATGTAATAGAGCCAACATAACTATTCAATCCTTCCTTCTCACTCCATAATTAGTGAAGACTAAAGACACACATTATTATAATTATCGTTATTAGTTAACTACTTTTTCCAGTTCAAGACAGAATTTTGAATTTGCATTAGCCAATAAAGTGTTCCTTAGATTGGTTTGCTTTATTTAGAAAACATAGTTAGCTGCGTGGAATCACAGTTTCAAACGCCAGATTCATTATTAACTGATATGAAAAAAAGTTAAATTCATTTTGTATTTAAAAAAAACATTTTGAATCTAACAACACTTCCCAATCATACTATATATCCATGACGGTCTTGTAATTGTTGTTTGGAAACATGTTCCAAAGATGGGAAATAAGGTTTCATCATAATTAATCACTAGCTAGTTTAATTTCATGATAAATACTATTTTAGAGGTGTGGTTATATATCATCTATGCTGGTCTTGATGATGGCACCACGAAGAAAAAGGTTTATGGTGATTAGATTAACTTTCTAAAGGGGAAAATATAACAGCAAATCTAATTTTCAATAGAAGAAAATCAAACTTTCTACTATATACACACACACACATCAGTATGAAGAATATTCGTTGTTAATAAAAAAGACATAACCTTATTAGTTTATTAATTAATTAAGCCTTTCTTTGACCACACCGTATATTAACTTTACTCTCTATTCACACCTGGAACAGCAGCGATTAAGTATAGAATTTGTTACTCAAAGCTAAATTTGACCATTATAATCACAGTCAATCTTCATAACAACATATAATTCATGAATTGGCCATCATCATAATCACCCGCCAAAATTAACTTGAGAATCTATTTAATATACACATATTTCACACAATCTTAAGGTGTGTGATGTGAGCGTGATCTTTAGTAGGGCAACAATGCTTCGCTGAACTAAATGCTGATCAGTAATGTTCATAATTCCGTTAAACTGATAAATTCATTTTAGTAAACATGATCATCACATGCAAGCAATCTAAACCTAAAGAGATGATGAAGAAGAAGACGTAGTAGTCGAAGGACATTTAAAGATCCAAAGTAAAATTTAAAGAACTATAGCATATCCCTAGGGTTCTCATTTTGGTTTTGAAATAAGAAACAAAGTTACTCATCCATATCGATCCCCAGAAGGATTTTTTTAAGATGAAACTTTGTTTTAGAAAAGTTAATAAGTAACAAAGAAAAACTGGAAGCCACACTAACAAAAACAAGAAGCTTCTTCACAGCAAAGAGCTGAGATTTACTATAGTGGATTGCTAGTAGTTGAAGATGAGCTAAATCCAGAAAGATCAGTCCAAGCTGAAGTAGAACCACCACCACCACCAATGCCCCAATATTGCTGATCACTTCCCAGGAATTGGCTTGACAAATTCATCTCCTGATGATTGTTATTGTCTTCCATTTTCACCGACGCCAGCTGAGTTATCAACCCGGAAGCCGTCGACAAGGATGATGCCTTTGGCCGGTGGCTTATGCCGCCATATCCTGGTCCCTCTCCGGCCTCAAACGAGTACAATCCAGCAGGTGAACCTTCAAGTCCAGCCAAGAAGGGGAATTGCTGTGTTTGTGGCACACGCCATTGCTCTAAACCTGGAGTGAATAAGATAGACCCGCTGCTGATTCCGGCCGCTGCCGTAGTGGTTCCGCCACTTCCTCCTCCTCCGCCTAAAGCACTTCCTATTTGGAAATTTAAGTCGCTGACTATCCCTCCCATTGGTGCTGAGATTGCGTTGTAATTTACGCCGTAGGTTAAACCCATGTCTCCACCAGCAGCGAAATCAGCAAGTAAAGGAGACATAAATCTCAGTGGTGGCGCGTGAGGGGTGAGTCCTATTAAGTCGCCGGTGGAATTACTGTTAGAAGAAACGGAGTTGGTGGAACTGGTGCTCCCAGCTTGACGATCTGAACTCGCCGGTGACTTTGAGCTGCTTCCTTTGCTTCTCTTGTTCCTCCGACAACCTCCACCAACAGGCACACTCCTCAGCGCGCCACCACGGGTCCAGTACCTCCGACAAGTCTTACAAAAGTGGCGAGGCTGAGAGAGGCTGTAATTGTTGAAGTAACAAAACTTGGTGTTGGCAGACTCACACCTGGGACATTTCAGAGCAGTCTCCGGCATGGGTATGTTGGCCATCCGGGCTCGATCAGCCAGAGAACCCGGCCTAATCGAACCAGTCCCTCCTCCTCCATGAGGCTGCGGCAGAGGCAGCGAAGGCGGAGGAGGCTGCGGCGGAGAAAGAAGCTGCTGCTGATGATGATGATGAGAGCTCACCCCACCGGCGAGAGAGGCTGTATGGTGATGATTACTTGGCTGCAAATATAAAAAAGAAGGAAACAAAAATAAGAGAAAAAAGAATAGGAAGAAGGAGGAGGAGGAAGCAAAGAGAGATGAAAAAATATCTCTGGTATATTCAAGACGAAGGAGAGGGTATAAACAAAAGCAACAAAGAATATTTATCTTTTGAAAAATTTGTTGCTTTTGGGCAAAGAAGAATGAGAGGGGGGAAAGCTAAGGAACAAAACAAAACGAAGAAGAAGATGAACAAATTAAAACAATCCTTGTATATGTATATACCTGTTGTTGCCAGTTGGCTGGATCAAGATAAGGAGGGATTGAGGTAAAAACCATGGCTATGGATCGATATGGATGATTCCTCTCCCAAGGGCTTTCTCTTTTGTAAAGGTTTGATAGTGGAGAGAATCACAGATGGGTGGAAGTTGCAGGATGGATAGGAGATAGAGAGAAAGAGAGAAAGCAAGAAAGAAACAAGAGGAGCGAGGCTTATAAATAAAGGAGAGGCCTTTCTAAATATTTATGTTTATATATAATTTTTATTATTATTTGTCATAGTTTTTAGTTTCTTGTCCATTATTACCCTCTCTCTCTCTCTCATACTAACACTCCTTTTTGTTTTATTACTTTTTAGGGCTTTGAGAAGTGAGAAGTGATGTTTCTTAACTAATAAGCTTCTTTTGATGCTCTGTACAAAGTACTGTGCTTGACTATAAACCAGATTAGTTCTTCTGACATTTTCAATTGCTTTATATGAATCATATAATATTTAACAAAATAATGTTCAAGATAATTGGTCTGTTCTGTGTATAAATAACTATAATCCCCTTGCCACTCCTAGATCCTATATTATGTACGTATTTATTTCGTCATGGCTAGCATAATTGATACTGATTTGAAGTTAATTTTTTTAATATAAGATGCATTTTCTTTAAAAGAAATCATCAAATCTTTTTTTTTATGACATCATTGACTCTGATCTACTTGAAACCAAGTTCATCCTAGCTATACATGTTTATTACGTACAGATATGAATGTAAGATAGTTATAATTAAGGATATTAAACCAAATAATTAACAAAAAAAACATGGTAGCCAGCCAGCCTATTTTACAGCCTTTTTTAACTTTGGTCCCATGCTCACTTTTCCCCCTTTGCAAATGAGAATATTAAAATTGTTCCTTCACTTTTTTTAACAAGGAAGTGAAGATAATTGACATCATATATATATATATATATATATATATTGCAACAAATTAGTTACTTGAACAAAGAGAATATTAGGTGTGTAATTGATCTTCAAGCATGCATGGTGGAACAAGTTAATTAGTGAGATTTTCTTTTGAATGGATAAGCTATATAACAATAAAGGCGAAGAATGAATGTGTGATGCAATACTAGTATTTTCTTTTAATGTATAAATAAAATATATATTTTTAATTAATGAATATGTGAAGAAGAAAAAAAAGAGGGGTATATATGTGTGTGTATATGTATAGGTGAGTTGCTTTAGTGATGATGTAAGATATGGCTGAAGGGAGTGAGGCGACCGACCGGTGTGTTCCCTTGCCCACTCTGCTTTCATCCCATTCAGTCCTCTTCCCTTATTCTTTCTTCCTGGCCCCACCCTCTCACAACCCTACATTTTCGTGCCCATTTGGATTAGCGGCTTAACTTTCTTTTTCCGATATAACGTACAGTTTAAGAGGTAAGTATGTAAGATGATCGGTGTTATTTCAACTTGCATTAATGTGCTTCTCCAACCCTACAGTATCCTTTTTAAGCCATCTATAATGTAATGTTAATTAATTAGTTACACAATAGTTGATTGCTTTTGCTTTTGAGTGGGATTGGTTGTCACAAATTGGATATTTTTGTTAAGCACAGTATCTTTCTACTAGAGATAATTCTGTTTAAGGTACTGTCAAACATCAAATGTAAACACATCTTTCAACCGGGATTTTAACCTTGGTTCGTTAAGCTGTGAGAGACCATTCTCTTTGGCTAGATCCAACATTCCCTTGTTGTTTTATCTTTTTTAATAATGCTGGATGATATTGTGCATGTTTAGGAACGCGATAGAGAAGTACTTTTACGTAAGTTAAGGTAAATATTTAAAACGTTTGACTTTTTAATGAAAAGTGCGTTTGACTTTTTAAAACGTTGTTTCAAACAAGCCGATTGTTTTGTTTCTGTGGAGGATTTAGATTGATTAGTAATTTAGTAGTCAAACTCATGCATCATGTTGGAGGGAGGGACCCAATTAATATAATTCAGCTTTTATTATATTCCAAGGGCCTCTGTTACATAGATTGACAGTAAAAATCAATGATTGGCTTTTGGATATTGTTCATCCACTAATTTAAATTTACAAGAAAACAAGGTGAAGAAATTAAACAACAAATTTGGGTCCCAAAATGATTCAATTAGAAAATCTGTCATTCATGATTCGAAGACTTTTGGTCCTACTCCTCTCCCAAATATGTTGGATGGTATTAAAAAAAATCGAACAAAGGTAAGAGAAAACCTATAATTTTGATAAATTTATAAGGAGGTTGTGTTTAATTCATCTGGAATAAAATTAGAAAATAAATACTGATGCTTTTTTTAATATTTTTAATATTCTTTTTCTTCTAATTGCTATATAGGATACAGTTTTTATCTGGGCCAGCCCAACAATCATTACATTGGGGGGCTTACTTTTGCTTGAGCCCACTTTCTCTTGACTTATAGTTGCCATCTTATTCTTTTTGTTTTTTTTTTTTTTGAAGATGAACAAAGATTATCTTAACAAAGAAAATGGTTAAAATACTGCTTTGAAATTGATTAAAAAAATATAATATATTTATTAAAAATCTAAGAAACGAATAATTATCCATGACAAATAAATGTTGTAGCTTATTAAAGTTCTTATATATATATAGATATTAAATAAATATAGACACATGAAATAAGCACAAGCCTAATCAACTTGGAGAGAATAACATTACATGTACATATCTTTCATGAACATAAATATCATCCATCGTCTATCTTTTTTCCTTTTTCTTAATTTATATAAAAAAAGTTTCTATAACAGCTGTTCCTATTGTTAAATTTGAACACAGAGATATATATATATATATATATATATATGCTAAAAGGCCACCTGTGAATAATCTGCAATGCAAGAGAAGCAATATCGTGGAAAGAAAAATGAACTGAACATGCCAAACTATTTATTTGCACTGTTTCAACCTAAAACTTTCAGAATCTAACAGTTTCACCATCAGTTTTTCTAGCCTCTTAGAACTGGAAGTTGGTTTAGCTAAGATTGGACTCCCATGAACTGCACAAGGATCTCTGCTCAAAAAATGATTCCCCATACACCAACCACCAGGAGTGAAGTGGCCATCTGATCTTCTCAATAGCTCCTTGTCAATCTTGTCGAGAACTGGATCGTCTTTCTTAAACTTGCGAGCAAACGGGGTGCCACTTCCCACCATATCATCGAAATTTTCCAACTTCAACAACAGAGGCTGCTGCTTGGGAGGGTTGTCCCACCTTATATAGTGCAAATCATGGTTCACTGTTGTGTTCTGGTAGTCCTTGTGGTTGCAGATGACTGTGTGGAAGTAGCCCTCTGGGGATGAAAGGAAGTTTGTGTAGTACATCAGCAGAGTCCGAGGAAGATTGTCCCAACCCCAAATACAAAACTCCAGAAACTGTTTTGTTAGGACCACCCATGCAGAACCTGTAGAAAACAGAAACAATTTCAACAAGAATATTCAAGAAGCGTGTGAAGCAAATTTTATCAGGAAACCGGATTTCGGTCGTGAAGAGCCATGATGTTTGTGGCTCATGATGAATAGTATAACTTACTACAATTTTCATATTTTACATTGATATTGATCAATCGATTTTGATATTTTTGTGTTGTAGAGCTGCGAGCATCAGAAATAACAGAGACTAAAAGAGCAGAAAATGGGATAAGCTAGGAGAAGGTAAGGGATAATTGAACCATTACCTGTGAATAATTTGAAAGAAGATGGGACAGATCTTTTTTCTTTAGCCCAAAAAACACCAGCCTTCTTCGAATGATATAAAACAGGATCTACAATGATAGGTCTAGCTCTTTGATATCTGTAATCAAGGTTACAAATACACATATAATTAATAGTAATCATGTATAGAATTTACATCATCAAGTTCAGTAACAAACCGAGACAAGAGTCAAGGATAAGTAGGATTCTCACTCTTTCCAACCCATATTACTCGTGTGCTCTATGAAGTTGAGATCCCTCGGAACGAATGAAAAGATATGCAAGAGATCTGAGGCAAGAAGTTCCACAGGAAAATTAGCAAATCAAACAAATCATATATTTATGATATAGCATATTCAAATTATTTCCAAAAGCCACAGAAAGGTAATGGACAGGGAGGGAATTCACGGTTGAGATTTTGGTCTACATCCACAGGCAAAGACAACAAACTTTCACTAAAGGAAACCAATGAAAAATACTTGTAGTTTGGCTTACACTCGAGATCTAGTCGGTAGATACACCCAAAATAAATATATCAGAGTATTTTTCTCACTGGTTTACAGAAATTGTGCTTTGCAAAACACTCCTCACATGAGGCTCTCTTTGTTCTTCATGCTATAGGACAGTGAAAGACCCTGAGGGTGATGTCTCCTAAAAGCCACATTTAAAAAATCTTTAAAAAAAACATGCAACACGCAAAGAATGTGTAAACTGAAACAAGCAATGAGGAATATAATTCAGAGCCACATAGCTCATGACAAATAACTAAAGTTGAATTAAATTTTAACCTACAAGGAAGAGGTGAAAAAGACCAAAAGAAAACATATTTCTTTTTTTCAATACCAAATATCATTAACCTTAGATTCCTTCTATATGATTGACAAGTGCCACCAACTCAAACAAATAATTTTTTTCATAACTGTTTGAAGCATTAGAAATTGAAATTTATATTAAGCGACGCATATAGGATTCATAGAAGAATCAAAATGCATGTGGTTCAGGCCCAGATTTTTTTTTAAAGGTTCAGCTTTAGAGCTAATTCATATCTGTCATTTTTGGCTCTGAAGACAGGAATAGTTTGGAAGATCCAGACTGAGTACATAGTTTGAAAGATTCAAACTCTCATTTTAAGTTGATGGCTTTGGAGCTCATTCATGTTTTCAGTCTTTCCTATTTAGACCTAAGACAGAAGTGGTTTGAAAAATTCTCAGGTTCATTCTGGCGCAACGATATACAAATTCCATGCTTCAAGCAAAAGGAGATCGCTTGCTATTATAGATAGTTCTTTCTAACTCCAAAGACCATTAATTTGGTCAGAAAATATACAAATAAATGGACTGTTTTCACACACAAAAAAAGGGAAAAAAACATCAGTAAACGCAAGGATTATTTCATGTCAGTCTAGACTCTAAACATTAAAAGCCTAGCTGATCTTCGCAAGGCAACAAGACATTATTAGCTTACTCGAGAACAAGTATTGCCAAAAGTTCCTACATACACACCGACATCAACACCTACGCCGCAGGATGCAATCGGAAAATACCAAGTGATTTGACTTCTGAATTGCCCAATGAAGAGACCCATCCTAAAAAGTTAGCCTATTCAGTGAATTTGTCTCGCAACTTACATCTTTATATTTATTTAAGTGACATGTCCCAATTAGTTAAGAACCACTATTGCATTTCTAATAGGCTGCAAATCGAGCAAAAGCAATCAAGTTTTTTGTGTGTAGGAAAGCTCACCATCTTGTGACATGAGAGGATAATCAGACGCGCTTAGATTAATAAACCAATCCCAATTATTTGTCCACTTCAGCAACAGGGCAATCCCGTGAAGTGTACAAGCAATCACTGTTGGACCCTTGTAAGTTACCAAGTCAGCCTTACCAACCACCATCACATTCCCAAAACCCTTCAATGCAAAGTCCGATTTCACATACTTGGCAAGCTCAAGCCTCTCAGAATCCGAAGCTTCTAGATCAAGATGCAGCAAGTAATAGTTCCTAGGGTGATACGAGGCTTGAAGAACCCTCTTGAGCCGCGAAGCATCTCCTTTGGTACCCGCAATCAAATACGCAAATCGTGGCAATCGGGGAAGTCTCCAATCGGAATCTGAGTCAAAATGGGTGAAACTGGGTTGACTGGAAGAAGAAGCCGATGTTGAAGATTTGATTCGGTTTAAGAGAAGGATGAGGAGTAAGAGGATGAAGAGAGTGGAGATTGTAACGGTGGGCATGAGCCATTTCCGATGTCGATGATAGGGGATTTGGTGTATTCGTTTCATGAGTTAAAACTTTGTGAATTTGGCTATTTCAGGTCCGGTGTAGTGTGGTTCGGCCGACGGAACGGCATGCCATGCCTTGAAGAGTAGGAATTTTCTGTGAGAACTGGAAAAAATTTATATGAACAAATGAGTTTCAGTTCTCTGTAAAATTGGTACTGATTGGTAATGAGTGTTTTTACCTTTTGTGAAGAAGGCTCTCGTTTGAAGAACATTACTAGCAGTAGTAAATGTCCATTTATGAGTTCATCTTGTTTTTTTTTTTGGCCAAAAGTGTTCATCTAGTTTAAATCAGCAAGGTTTTAACTATCAAGGGGCTGAGACCTGTTTCTTGATCTGACAGGGATTGAGACTTGAGAGTATAATTTTTCAATTTTTTACATGAAATAAAATTAATTAAGAAAATTTCTTTTTCCCTCAAATTACTTGCTTTTATTATGGGCATAAGAAACTTATGGTCTGGCTAAAATTGATGTTTTATAAGGCACACAGAAGCAATGCCACTATGTATTTTGGATTTAGATCCTTGTAATTGAGTTTCTCCAATTGAATCTCAATTAAAGGATATTTACTACGGTTTTTAATATTAAAGTTTAGAGGTAATTAACTTTTTTAAAATATTAAAGAAATTAAATAAAAATTTTAAAGCATTATAATTATCATTCTTTTAAACCAATTTATCTAAATTGTTAATCAGCATATAATATAATAATACATATAAATAATTTTAACTAATACATCTAACTTTCTTAATTTTTCTAAAAAATCAATTGATTCTTATATGAAATATAAAAAGTAGTATTAGATTGAGATTGAATGTGATTCAGTTTCGGTGCTATTCCTCCACGCGTAGCGTCCCGTCCTCATCCTAAAACGCACCGTTTCACTAATCATGTCTTCATCTCCACCTTCTGGCGTCATCTCACCCTTGCTTCATTTTCATTCCAGGCATATCATTCAAACCTTTTCCGCTCGCTTTTTGTCCGCTCATCCATCACAATTCAAACTCTTTCTCTCAGGCTGAAGAATTATGAAGTCTGAAGTGAGCGTACAGAGTCGGTTTCTACTTCTTGTCATTGCTTCCAAATTTGCAGTTTTGTTTTTGCCTATTAAGTCCTCAAACTTTCTTGTTATTTTAGTAAGGGCATCAATCTCTTCTTTTGTGTTGCTCGTTTGCTCCTTCTCGGTTGCTCGTGACTTTTCTCTTCCCCCTTCCGCTTTATTTTTCCCTTTTTTGAGAGGAAAAGTTTTAAGATACATTTTTTTAAGTCCTCATATTTTTCCCTATTAAGTCCTCAAATTTTTTTGTTTGCCTATGAGAGAAAATGAGATATTGTTCTCGGTTTATTTATTTTTTTCCTCCTTGTTTGCTTCATATTTTCTAACATTTTGCTTTTTCACCTCGATTTTTCAGATCATTATATATCATATCAGTCACCAATATATAAGCCTGTGTTTATTTGCTTTTTTATACATAAAAAAGATCACATCAGTCTAATTTACTTTTACTTTAATTTCAATATATAAAAGTTAATTAAAATAAAAATTATTTTGCAATCAAATGCTTGAATCAATTAACTGAGTCATTCAGTTATAAAACATCTAAAAAATTATGTATTTAGTCAATTTTGATTAGATTCTATATTTGCAGGATAATGTTTATAAAGTGATGATTTTCTTATTATAGGTAGGAGTCAAGCAATGGAAGATGAATTGAAGCTTGAAATGGGGAGAGAGTTTGAATGAAGCATGGAACTTCTGGAATGAATATGGGAGAAAAATTGGTTTTGGAGTTAGAAAGCAAAATGGAACAAAGAGCAAAAAAGATGGTTCCATTATTACATACAGATATGAATGTTGTAAAGAAAGGATTCGTAGAAAATATAAAAACTGACCTACACAATGAAAATGAATGTTGGAAAAGTTGAATTCTAAGAAATTTTTTTGGTTTATATCGTGACTATGTCGATTCCATTCAAACCTTTTATGTTTTTTTAGTTTTCATTTGTCTTAATTCATATCCACATCAACTCTTCTTTTTTTAATACAATTTATTTGACTTTATGAATAAGAAGGTAAATTCTATGCTCCTAGTGCCAATTAATCATTCAGATGACAGCAGGGCACGCAGTATCATCATTTAGAACTCATCTCCCATTATATTTTCCCCTTTCATGCAAACACCATCACCATCACTAGTATAAAATCTTCATATCTCACTTCTCAAGTAAAAATTAATGGTAGCAACTTCTCTTACATACTCACAGGACACAACAAAGGCACACCCTGCAATATATAGATACACCTATACCAACTTTTTTAAGCGTCTCCATGTTAATTTTTCACAACTTTTTTAAGACCGATCAGAACCAAATTACGGAGTGAAGGGGAAAGCATCGAGTATGTTCATTTACGCACCAATTATATATAGAGCAATCAAATCTCAAGAAAGAAATTGCCAAGAAGCAAAAGTGTTTGCTCTTTTTTTTTTCAACAGAGAGAGATCGGTAAGAACTGACCTAAGAGAGGCTTTAATCAATTTCTCTCTCTGTTCCTCGCACTTTCCTGCAAACTCCACACAAGAAAGAGCATATCATTCCAGCAGAGAGAAAACAGTTGAGCAGTTTGTGTGAGCATTTAACAACAGGCTGATAGCAAAAATGAAAAAACAGCCCCTTCGAATGTCACAAATGAGAAAAAAACAGCAAAAACTAATGTTCACAGTAACAACATTTCAACACCATAACAGCAAAAATACTGGAGGGAAATTCCGAATTTGGGGAAATTGAGAGCAGCTTCAGATTCCTCAGTCTGCAATAAATCAGCATCCTATTAAAAACCAAACGAAGTTGGAATGAAAATTGAGAGGAGAAAACTTCCGAATTTGGGAAAAGATTAGAAGAACAGTGAATAACGAAAGTACCAGACAGTGAATCTTGGTTGCAGAGGAAGAAATGGAGAAATCTTCATCAACTTTTCTCCTCATTTCGATGAGCAGCAGCGGCGACAAAGAAGACGACGACGGTCACAAGCTCTGCTAGAAAGATGGGTTCTTTGACTTTCCTCTTCGATGCTATTTATCGGGCGTAATTGAATATCCACTCTACGCCTGGAATGAAAAGGAAGCAAGTGTGAGATGACGCCGAACGGTGGAAATGAAGATATTGATTAGTGAAACGGTGCGTTCAAGGATGAGGATAGGACGTTATGTGTGAAGGAACAGCACCGAAACTGGTTCCGATTGAATGATATCGAGGGGAGTTACAAATCTTTTTTCGGAAAAAAAATACACAAAAATAAGTACCTTAACAGTATCAGTTCACAATCATGGTTAATACCCTCAATTTTTTATCAGTTCAAAATAACAAAAAAAAAAGGCTACATCAAAAATGATTTTCTTATTCTCTTCATGTTCGTTAATTGCGTTTATTTATCTAACAACTAATTACAAGTATGAATATAAAAAATTGAATTGTATTTAAAAAAGTATAAATACAACATCAAGTTAAATTTTCTGGGAGAGGGGCGAAAACAAAATGTGGGAAGGAATCATAGAATATGTCTTTAGTGTTTGATTGAGAACTTTTCTGAGTTGCTATGGTCATAAATCATAATCATTCCTAGCTTTCAAAGCAGCCATGAATGCCCTGTGAGAAAGATTGGCTCTAACAATTATGATTTTTAAGAAACGGGTAAATCTATTTTTGATGATCATGGTAAGATGATGTGAAGCTCATTCCAAAATATATGG